>JAGFPH010019144.1:0-15556 GCA_018207615.1 Philaenus spumarius
TTTGACATTATTTACCATCTTAGTTTTGAGGTTATTATTAATCCTGCACCTTTATTATAAATAAAACATAACATATGTTTTTAGAAAGTTACATTGGGGGTTGGCGTGCGGAGTACGCAGGGGTCTCCCCTAGTCCATCCAAAATAAAAATGCTTTGTATATTGCTCTGGTGAGTATAAAATCAAATGCAGCGAATGTAAAAATTCAATATCGGGCAAACCGGAAAAGAATTCATAAATAAATTCAAAGATCATTTACGCCACAAAAACATTTCCAACTATGAAATATATTTTATCTACGACCATTGCAATAAACACCAATAACGCTATTACAAGTAACATCAGAAAGAGGTACATTACAAACCAAAAGCCAACCCGATTAGGTAATGATATCTTTACCTAACAGGAGTCACTTTACATAATAGGCTCTAGACCAATGAGAGCTCGTCATTTGACGGAAGTAGAGTTGTAATAAAAATAACGCTATTCGTACATCAGCTGATTGTACCCATACGTTCCGGATGTTAGTGTGTTATTGTAACTAACCTCAAACGTGAGTTGACGCATTCCGCAAACATGAGTGATAGTGATGAATTTTGTTTAACTCCAGAGGAAATTAATACAAAAGCAAATTCGGCTCTGAACAATTTGTTGCCAGAAAAATCTAAATTTCGTTATGAAAAGGTTTATAACCAGTTTATGGAGTGGAAAACTAGAAATGGTGTTAGTTCGTTTTCCGAGAATGTTTTCATCGCGTATTTTGAGGAATTGGCCCAAGATAAGAAACCTAGTTCGCTTTGGTCTATGTTTATTGCAATGGTCGTAGATAAAGTAGTGTACGCAACGATTGTATTCAGCCTTTAAGCCACTCGTGAGATATTTAGAACACTCGCTTCGCTCGTGTTCCAACTTACATCTCACTCGTGGCTTAAAGGCCTTCATAATACAATCGTTGCGTAAACTACTATTTAATATACAGAATCCAAAGTAATGACAATTTATCAGAGAGTTTGACCACACTAAATTTGTGCAACAAAGGTCTACTATTAACAAATGACCTATAATAATATGAAATTTACCAAACCAATATGCCTCAAAGTAAACAACTTATCTCTGAATATTTATCTTTTAAATCGAATAGTTGGTATAATCAATGAATATATAAATTATAAGAAGCCCATGTTAATGATTCAGCCTAGTTTTATTTGAATCTGGCTAGCTTATCGCGTCAGCTGCTAGTTAGCGAGAGCGCTACTGTTGTCGGTACGGCAAGAGTGAGTAAGACAGAGAATGAGCCAGCCTTTCTCTGACTCACTCACACCTTACGCGGAGGATTGATGAATCAAAGACGGTTGGACATTTTCAGCCAGCGCTGCCTAACGGTTGCCGCGCCGAACACGAATTGGAAGACAACCAACCGGGCTGAATATTTTCCTTAAGCATTACTCTCCTTATAAGTTATGCATTGATTGGTATAATGCAGCAATATCTATCTATAGACCTAAAGTATATAACGGCCGAACACTGACTCTTCATGGTCCATGCCAACAACTTAAATATACTACTTTATAAAAATGTCAGTGTTTTTTTGTACATTTTTATTTTTTTTGCATTTAATCCATTTGAGCGGCGCAATAATTAGTGAAGATATGCGTTATTATTTACTGTTTATGTACTCACATAAGAGTAATAATAATAATGAGTTTATTTCCCAAAATCTTTATATTTTACAAATATTAAAATAAAATAATCTCTAAGCAAACTTAGTTACATGGACTAATGTCCATCTGTAGAGTTGCTATTCATATACAATTATAATTACTAAAATGGTACATAACCAATCAAACCAAGAAAAAATATACAAAAATAATCCATATGTTACTAAAAAACAAACAAAAAAATTTGGAAAACGGTTGACCCTAAAGGTCATCCATGTAACTTTCCGCTAAGTTTAATTACAACAAACACTATTTTTGGAAATTTTGAACTGCCATAACTTTTGAATGAATCAACCGATTTTTATGCGATTTGCGGCAATCGATGCAGTTTTTCGAGTCCATTAAAAGAATCGACAACAAAAATTTTTCTGATGAAAAATTTCGGAGAAATTGAGAAAAAACACTTTTTTTATTTTCTTTCGTTCACGATATCTCACGAACGAATTAACCGATTTTGACCGGACTTGTAGCGATCGACGTCGATTTTCAAGGTTAAAAGCTGATTAGATTTTGGAATTGATCGGTAAAGCCGTTTAAAAGTTAATCCAAAAAAACCTGATTTGATAAAATTTTATTTCTTAGTTTTTTCGAAATTTCTCAGAACCTACCGGTCCGAATTAGTTTAAATTTTCAGGAAATCTAAGTTTGATGGAACTCTTTAGAACGCCGTTTAGTAGGATACAATCGGTTAAGCCGTTCAAAAGTTATAAGCGGGTCACATACTTACATACACACACACATACATACAGACAGGGTGACACCCTCTCGGGAGTGGTCAGGGAATATTCCTAGGACCTCAAAACGTCGAGATCTGATGAATACTCGATTTTCGAAAAACGGGGTGAAACCAATAACTTCCCGATTTTAGAAAATTTTTAATTTTCTTAGCGGTAAGTTAAAAAAAAAACTAGTAAACATTAAACAAAAATTATGGCTGTGTACATAAAGGCTAGCAATCAATAGTTATAATACTCGACTAACATTCGCCTGTATTTGTATGCTCTAACATGATAACTAAACAAACTATTTCAATTTCTACCATTCAAATATTCTTTATAATCTTTTATACTAAATGTTTCTGAACCCAACCAAGTAATTCTAATCTCTTTAAATATTGGACACACACCACACATAAGAGTAAATAAACAACATTTGATAGATTTGTGTGCACTTAGCTGGTGGTTTTCAGAACAAAAAATGTTGCTCAGTCCTAAAAAGACTAATTATGTTAATTTTAAATTGAGAGGTGAAGTGAAACTTGAAAGGCAAATTAAATATAAATTCATATTTTACGCTTAATTTTTATATTGAATAGTGTTCTTAGATTATTTTTCCTCTTGAAGGATGTGTGTTATCAAAATATTTTACGACAAGTGTATTTTGCTTTATTTCATAGTAGAATACAATAAGGAATTGTTTTGTGGGGTGGTACTTGCCAAATTATTATAAAATCGGTCTCTACAATTCAAAAGCGAAATTGGGGTTAGAGTTACAAAGCGAAAATCAAAAACTGAACATTCCCAACCTCTTTTTGTGGAACTCGGGATATTTCCAATAAAGTATATGTGTAAATGTATTCATTGGTATATTTAACATGTACATGCATATGTATACAGTAATTGATCTGTTCTATATAAGAAGCGGTAATAATCCAATTAGGGTTAAAGATTATAAGATAAATCTTGGAAATTCGCCAAATTTAGATTACAAAACCAAATTTTACTTTTTTTTACCAAAACTTGTGCGATGAATCTTAGCATACAGAACATTTAATCAGTTACCAAATAATATTAAATACAGTTTTAACAAAAATAGTTTTCTAAAAAAAAAAATAAATAAGAAAATGGTTGCTTAAACTGCTAGAGGTTGATTTCCTATTAGAAATTATGATATAGTCAACATTATAAACATGGTTGTAATTATGAAATTCATCTCTTGATAAAAATGTTTTTACATTTTGCGATCTATACTAATTAGGTAATACTTTTAAGTATAATTTTTAGTAATATGTTCGCTCGTATTCTGATATCTATTTTTGTTAATTTTTTTTTCGGCAATCCTCTACACACCCCTATCCTTAGAGGTGCCTTTTGTTGTCTCCTTATTCACTTGTGGTTTTGGTTATGCGTGATGAAGTGCGCATGTTTTTCTGTATTAAGCAGTTGTCTTTATATTTGTGTATGAAAGTTTTAATGTTTTTTTTTAAGTTATAAATTTTTATTTGTTTATGTATGTATAAAAAGACGTTTTTATGTGTTGTATTCCAGTTATTTAAGTTATTTACAGGGACAATATAAGCTATTAGTTTTCTATTTTTAATAATACACCTATTTATATCTTATTGTAATATTTTGTTAAAATTTTTCTTTTTAGTTTTTTTTTTGTACCACTTGTTTAGTCATTTATCATTATTTGTGTATCTATATGAACAAAGGAACAATGAATTTTCAATTTTCACAAAAAAGACATTGCCTGAGGAAGGAAGAATGCTTCCAAAAGTATAACTGAGAACTACGATATAAGTTGCAAGACGGAAATACATAAATATATATATAACTTCATAAAATATACATTAATTTAGTATATAATTCCAAGTTTTAAACTAAAAATTCTCCATGGAACTGAACATATGTTCAGTAGAAACAAAAGAGACTGACAGAATGTGGTAAATGCTTGAACCTAAGCTTAGAATACTTCGACAAATGAGGATTCTTCTTAAGAGAAGAACAATGCTTTGATGCCACTGGATATCCTTCACAATGTTACTTAACTTTGCTTTGGAATGTAGGACATTGAAAACCATTGTAACAAGTTGACTGAGTAATATGTAAGTACTGCAATGGCTTTCTAAGAGGTATTTTGAATCAGAAAGAATTTTGGTTTCACGCAGTTTAATAATCCTGTGTTATAGCGGATTCTTAATTTTCGTCCGCCATTTTTAATCCGCCTTGTTATTAGAACTTACCATTTTTAATATATTCTTTCACCATAAAGAATAAGAGACCTAATTTTCAAAACAACTAAAGACGATGTATAGTTTGCCACAGATTTTTGTAAAAAAATAAACCTAATTTGTTACTTAACAGAGTATGAACTTTTATGTTTTAAGTCTCCCACGGTTCCTTAAGCTTACGGTAGAGGGGTGGATTTATTCAATTTAATTTGCTTCTATGTTTAGAGATGGTTAACGTATTTGACACTGGACTAAGCGCTTTAGCTAATCTATTGTGCGATATAACCAACAGATATCTTTTATACAAAACAATTTAAACATAGCTCAGAACTGGATGACAATGAAAATTTCTTACTCGATTTCTTGTCTGTCTGTTTGTCTGTTCGGAACAAACTTTGCAATCGATTTTAAACCAATTTCGAGTTGAGCTAGACACTTGAAACTTTTTACATAGTTTAGAACTATAAGACAAACACGAAATAAATATCTCATCAAGACGTTAAAAAACACTGAAAATAATTTAAGACAGTTGAGCATGAATGTTCACCCAAGTCACGAAAAAGTTCTATTGTACTACAAATGATGATGGTTGTGTGAGATTTTTAAACGACAGCTACTCCCTACAATCCTTACTATTATATGCTCCCACAGTTTGCGTTTTATAGACAAACTAAAAAATTACATTTTCCCAAGAAACCACACAAATTTCCGTCGTTTGATTTTAAATCATATTTATAGGAAATGTTTTCTTAAGATTAATTAATCTCAATTATCTGAGAAGAGAATGCTCAATTAGAAAACCATGATTAAGCTTAATCAGTAAGTCTCTATGTATAGTTTTAACATACTTTGTAATATTATGGCATGATACTATGAATACAATGAGAGAATTTTTAAGTGAAAGTAGTAGGCTAAATCTTATAATCCAAGTGCAATTTTCTTTGAATTATTTCAAATAAAAATGTAGGCATTAAATGTGTTATAAATGATTAATCACAATTTGAATACTATTTATTAAATTTGAATATCAGTTTTTTTACGAAATTTTGTAATAAACTTAATCGTAATATATATATATTTTCAATCCTGCAAAATAATAATAATTAAATTATATCACTCAATGTTATTTCTCTTTAATTCATTTTTTATGTACAAGGTACAATAAATTAATATTTTGCTTTTACTATATTTTCGATAATTTAGAACGAACATGTAGTTCCTATGCTTACGTTAGCACCTACACAGCTAGTGGTCTTTAGATCTTAGCGAAAACTTGATGATTATATGCAGTTCGTAACATATTTGATGACAAAAGCAATATCATCAACCATTTACCCCTTAAGAATTACGTTATGTATCTTTAAAAGATTTGCTTTTGCGTGAGTTATAATTGCCAGCGTCAACTTTTTATTATGTTCGATACAAAATGGACATATAATTTATGTTTTCTATTAATCGTGCGAGTTCATCAAAAGGTTTATAAGGAATAGCATATCATACATAAAGGGATAAAGGGATACTTTACATCACTAAACATATTATATAAAGTCATAAAGAATAAAGAAATAAATAGAATCTAACACATTGATTAGCTGTTGTGAAAGGAAATCAATAAAACCTTGTACGAATGAATACAATATAAAACATATTTATTGAAAGAACAAAACAGATAAAACTTTCGACTGTTTATGTAAAGTATAGCATAACAGCTACCCACGTTTTGCATCCATGTTTTCAATTACCTCCAAGATATTCTAATCTGGGATTTAACGGCGTCACGTTTTTGCAGAGAGAATACCTAATTGCTAAATTATACATTAGCTTAGTTAAACAAAGGATTTACTTTTTGTTAATTAATAAGGACGTTCGATATGTTTAACAAAGATTTCAATTTTATTGCAGTGGATGTTTATTTACATTATCTTTAATAAAGGCTGCTCCAACTGTAAGTTTTTCTTTTTTGTCACTTTGTAATACAAAGTAAACCGCATGGTCATTTAAAAAAGTAATTTTCTGTTATAAAAACGTCTTAAAATTTCAATGTGACAGAGATAATATAACATAAAGTGCTTATAAGATTTGTGAAAAAAATATAGTTAATTTTGAATTGTACAATATTTCCATACTTTTAAGTATTCTAAATATCTTATCTTCTAAAGCGAGAGATAATTATTGTCTGTCTGCTAAATGGATCTGGAATCTCCGTCTAAGGATTTTTGATTTTTTGATTTTATATGGGGCTTTTGGCCACGAGAAATCTATTGGAAATGGTCACCAGTCTGGGAAAATTCGTTTTCTACGTCTTTTTATTAAATTAAAAAGTGAAATTTGTCCATTTTAAACAATACAAAGCACAGCTGATGCAAATGTTTTCAATGTCATTACAATAATCATCTGTTTTCTTTTAAACGAAGCACAGCTGATGCAAATGTTTTCAATGCCATTACAATAATCATCTGTTTTCTTTTAAATTGTATTTTATTAGAGGTAAGCCTAATGTTGTATCTATTTATAGTTACCATGGCAACGAATACTTCTGCTAAATAAACATACCCTTTATTTATTTAGTTATTTAATGTTATAGGCCTAACCTAAACGATGCTCACGGAAATTTGCAATAATAGTTATTGACGTGAGCGAACTAGGCCCTGCTTATAATCGAGCTTTTGCTCGGTCTCCTGGTACTAATTATATAATCCTGAAAAGGGTACAGAAACATGGTAAACATAGTACAGGCAAACTTTCTGCTATTCTAAAACTTACGGTACTTTTTGACTCGAGATTTTCCAACTTAACAATGTTCGTGTGAGAAAGGCAGTCGATACAACTACTCAATTTGTTGCTTATTACTGCTCTTTTAAAGTATAAAGTATTAATAATGAACTTGTATATAAATAAATATCAACATTTATATGCAAACTTGAGTTATAATTACTTTAAACTTTTGCAATAACTTAAATTTATTTAGAAACCATTTGATAAATGTTGCACAAATTAATAAACATTGAAATTGAGCAATACTACTTAATGTAGATTGTGTTTCGGATAGTTTCGTAATTTAATCCCTCACACTCAAAACACAAATGTTTTAACTTTTCTGTTGTTAAATTGCTCTCCACACGTTAAATTTATAGACGCATGAGGGATCTCAATATCTTGAAATCGAGAGAAGGTACCGTACATCAACCTAACTTTAAAAATGGCATTCAAACTGCACATTTTACTTGCTTTGCTCTTTGTTCTCAAAAGTGTAGTATATATTTGTTAAAAACTAAGTTTTTACAACCGTTTATATACGCTATACAATCTAGTGAATTTACTTTTGCTAACTATGATTAGCCATATATTTGTTACGATATGTAACAAATAGTTCAGTCGCTAGAGGGGTAATTCTGATATTTTATAAATGTTGTTCAGAATGGTAAGAGAGTGAAAACCCAAGGTCACCCAAGTTTCGTCATCCCCTCTCCTCTGCGTTTTCCGTCATACTGAAAAAAAAAACACAACGAAAAAGGACACTTTTCAATTTTTTGTGTAAGTGCATCGTAACCCAATTTGCTTCATATCCATTCGTGTAGAAAACAACATTTCCTCTAAGAATCACCAACTAATTTTGTTTTCACGATTAACATCATAGAAGGTATAAAATCGCAATTCTACCAAAATTTAAACTTGTCCGTCCCATTTATTCGCCTAAATTCTATGAAAAATTGATTTTAGTAAATATGAGCTCAAGTAAGTTGTGGATTTGTTAGTTGCTATTAAATTGCACGTCTCAAACGGGTGTTTTAGCTCTAAAACTAAGAGGTGGGGGAAACACTTATGGGGACAACGAAATAATTTTCGAGTTGTCCAGAAGTGTAGTTTGTTGTTAGTTAATTTCATTTCTTACATTCTACTTTACAACAACTTTATAACTCATATTCATGTGTATAAATGATACAAATAAACGTCCTGCAGCCATGTTTTAACGAACATCAATGAAGTGTCTTAATAAACAAAACTTACATCAAATAAAATCGGGGAATGCATTTGAAAAGTCACTTGTTCTCTTTTATTGCACCTAAAAATGTAATTTTAAATCTTTAGACAGTTGTACGTTGTAAGCAAAAATGTTCTTGGTAATATTTATGTAAACAGAAATCACTGTTAACTTGCTATATTGTACTTTAGTTTAAAATTTGGTAGAAGAGACATAACTAACTTTCGGCTCTATAATCCTTCAGTAAATCAATTCTAAATTGAAAAAATATATTATTTGAGTCACGAATACTTCTTAAAATTAAATTTAGTTTGGACTAATTATTTGTTTGTTTGTTTATATTTAACTTATTATTTATGTTACAATTTGGTAACTTTTAAATTGGCCAATTAATTTAGCTTTTCTTGTACTTTAAATTGATACAGATATTACCGTAAATTTAATTTAATAGAAAAAAATTTAAATATTTAAATAATTTTGTCTTTGAAAATTTGTGCATACTTTTAATGTGTGGTCATTTACTTATTTGCAGTGCGTGGGTAACCCAAATATATTCTTTTCAGTGTTATGTTGTTAAGTTAATTTGATGTATCTTCTCTCAATTTCAATATATTGAGATCCACCATCCATCTATAAGTTAACGTGTGGAGAGCAAGGTAACAAAAAAAAGGTTAAAACATTTGTGTTTTGAGTGTGAGGGATTAAATTACGAAACTATCCGAAACACAATCCACATTAAGTAGTATTGCTCAATTTCAATGTTTATTAATTTTTGCATCATGTATCAAATGATTTCTAAATAAATTTAAGTTATGTGAAAGTTTCAAGTAATTATAATTCAAGCTTGCATATAAATGCTGAGATTTATTTATATAAAAGTTCATTATTAATACTTTATACTTTAAAAGAGCAATATTATAAACCAACAAATTGAGTCGTTATACTTACAGGATTAATAAACTGCGTGGAACCAAAATTCTTTCTGATCCAAATACCTCTTAGAAAGCCATTACATTACTTAAATATCACTCAGACAACTTGTTACAAAGGTTTTCAACGTCCTACATTCCAAAGCAAAGTTAAGTAACATTGTGAAGGATATCAAGTGGCATCAAAGCATTGTTCTTCGCTTAAGAAGAATCCACATTTGTCGAAGTATTCTAATCTAGGTTCAAGCATTTACCACATTCTGTCAGTCTCTTTTGTTTCTACCAAACATATGTTTAGTTTAAAACTTGGAATTATATACTAAATTAATGTATATTTATATAAATTTATATATATCTATTTGTTTTTCCGTCTTACAACTTATATCTTAGTTCTCAGTTACACTTCTGGAAGCAAAAAGTTTTTATAACAGAAAAATTACTTTTTTCAAATGACCATGCAGTTTACTTTTTGTTACAAAAAAGGGAAACTTACAGTTGGAGCAGCCTTATTTTATCATTTGAAGTGTTTCGTCTATTTTACTCTAGGAGGATTTGAAAATAAGGTTAAACTGTATGTTAGTATGAAATGTAGCAATTTTTGAACATCGAGTTTTTTTTAACTATAATAATTAAAATTTAATTCATTTCTTCTTATTATTATCTTGGGAAACGGAGGGTAAATCTGCAAGTTTTAAACACATGCTTTGTTATTTTGATCGATATTAATACTCTTGGATCATGTATTCGTACTTTACATTTTTAATTGTATTAAATCTAGTATTTATTCACTACTTACTTTTGTTTGGCCTACTGTTGATTAATAATGGAAATAAAATTATATTAAATGCACTTATTATAATCGTTGGTGTTAAAAAAATCTTCTGAATTATAATATGTTATAAACTAAGGGTATCTTGTGTAATTTTGACCAGGATACCTTCGTAGTTTTCGTGCTCACTAAATAACACTAATAATTAATTGCGCGTCAGACCGAGAAGTAAAAAATCCTTTAATATGAATTTAGGTTAAAAATATAAATACGTCCTGTAAATATTAAAGAATTTTAAAATGTATTCAATAATAATTAAAAGCTTTAAAATTGTTTGAATGATAATTCGTATGTATATTAGACTGATATTTGTAAAATGATTTGGTAGAAATATTATGTACGCATCGACGCCATAAAGTAGAAAATGTATCGGCTACATGTGTTGTTTTGACATTAAATGTAAAATTTAAATACATAAATCGTGATTGGATAGACAGATTATTATTGCGTGTAAACATTATTAGATATGAAAAGATTACATCTATTATCATTATTACTAGTGTAACTCTAATATCTGGCGCAGAATCAGTGCAGAATTAATTTCTGCCTGTGTATAGCAATCAACTAATACGTCCAAGCCAATATTGACTCCAACAAAAGACAATTATTAATAATACATGATTTTGATTTAACATTGTAAACAAATTTAGATTACTTGTAATTTTTTATTCTTAAAATACCTTCGTACGTATTGTCCAAATAATTTAAATTATAATACGGTTAAATAATAAAAGACAATATACATAAATAATTTCTTAATTATCAATAAACAGTGTGGCGAATTTAAAACCATTTTAAACACTGAGCCCCCAAATACTAGTTCAGTGAAATGTGTGTTATTATAGTTCCCTGATTTACATTTCGGTAACCAAGTTACCATCATCTGCGTTTACCATCACTGCGAGTTTAGATTTAGAACACTCCAAAAATGGTAACGTGGTTACCGAAATGTAAATCAGGGAAGTGTAATAACAAACAATAAATGTTTACAAGTTATTTTTGGATGTTTTTCGAACGTGTGGTTAGGGATTGAGTGTTTCAATTATATAATTTGTTTACTAATAAGCAACTTTTAAACTATTTCAGCTTATTTATAAATATTTGTTCATTAATATAAATGGCCACGAGAAATGTATATGTTCCCCGAAATATTATACTTAGTACTAAAACCAAATGTATGTACAAAAATAATTTAATTTCTAACGTTCACAGAACATATATCATTTTATCGTACATTTTTGCTTACTTAAATGTAATATTTTATCAATAAACAATCGTAATGTAAATGTACAACACAGGAAGCCGAACTTAAGTTCTTACTTAAATTCAGTTTGCCCTAAAATTTAGCCCGTTTAAGTGTATCGTCTGATTGATACATTTTACGATGGATTTAAATAATGTAGCGTGACGACAAATTCTGTAGAAGACAAAGTATTTAACGCTTCCTTGGTTTCCTATGTCTTGTTCTTTTCCGCCTTCATTAAATTATAAACTTTGTCCATTAGTTAAAACTTTATTTGAGATTTACAAAGGGTTGTGTTTGAGAAATCACGTTATATTCTTTTTTTGCAGTTTCAACTGAAATCTTAGTTTTATGTAATCGCATTGTAGTTTGTGAATTTATGACTGGGCTCTATTTATTTACTGAAGATTTATAGTATGCAAATGTTAAGATGATTTATAAATGTAGAAAACCATTACTGTTTGAAAATGTCAACAGTTATTGATAAACTGTCTAGTGGTTCAAAACCGTTATTAAACAAAAATAAGTTATTTCTTTACCGCATCAGCTTAAGTTTTTCATTTTATTGTCTTTGTAGTTAAGAAATGAATACACATTATCCTAAAAACTAAATAAAACAGTCGGTATAGGTTACAAGTACCAGTAATTTGCAATACGGCTGATTTTTTTTTATAAGTACCTTAAAGTAAGTAGATTAACATACAAACAAGTTTACCAGTCTATCGATTTCCCAAAGTCGAAAAAAAATCGATTATCATTTTTTTTTGATTATCCTTAATATTTTCAGCTGGGATGAAGATAGAGAAAAATAAAAAATACCACCGTGTAGGAGAGGTATTTTTCAACAAAAAAGGTCATATGTATTTATTTCGTCTGATCAATGGTTTGTCTGGAAAAAATTAGATAATGCAGGTATGTCTTTTGCAGCAGGGGAAATCACTAAAATGGGACATCTTATTCATATATGAAGCTTTGGCTCATTATAAATTGTCCAAATTTTATTATATCGAATTGAAACTTGACGTAGGAGTTAAAATATATATGTTAAACATTTATGCTGAGTATCAGCTTGTTATCTTGAAAATGACCCGATCTAGGAGTCGATTTCGATTATCGATTTTAAGAGTACCGGACTCACCAATTCATTTTAAACAGCTCGAGATTGGAAACTTTTTAAAATATCAACCTGAAAGTTTTTTTACAAGTTAAATATATAGATCAAGGAGTATAAACCTTTTTTATTATTTACTTTTCAAAGCACAAGTAACTTAAAAAAGTATAATTTTAGACCATTTTAGATTTTTTTATCAAAACGCTTGAGTTAATCGTCTGCAGATTAGTCAATTTTTTAAATATAGTTTTTTTAAATAAGTATAGCAAAAACAATTGTGTTTTTAACTTATGTACCAATTTTTAAATCGATATGTTAAAAAATGTCGAAAATGGAGTCGTTGAATCCAAAGGTGTTATAGTTAAAACGAGATAGGTAAAACAGAATACTATTTTCAAGCTCCTCGTTTTTAAAAATAGCATGACAAAACACGTTCATACTTACTAAGAATATTTACACTGGTGTACTCAACTTGTAAAACAAATTTGATGTTGATATTCCAAAAATTGACGAAACTGCAATAGATTGAAATTAGTTCGTGGGTCCGGTACTCCTAAAATCGATAATCGAAATCGACTCCTAGATCGGGTCATTTTCAAGATAACAAGCTGAGACTCAGCATAAATATTTAAAATATATATTTTAACTCCTTCGTCAAGTTTCAATTCGATATATTAAAATTCGGCCAATTTAGAATGAGCCAATGCTTCATATATAAATAAGATGTCCCCTTTTAGTGATTTCCCCTGCTGCAAAATACATACCTGCATTATCGAATTGTTTCCAGACAAACCATTGCTCGGACGAAATAAATACATATGACCTTTTTTGTTGAAAAATACCTCCCCTACAAGGTAGTATTTTTTATTTTTCTCTATCTTCATCCCAGCTCGAAATATTAAGGATAATCGGAGAAAAAATGATAATCGATTTTTTTTCGACTTTGGGAAATCGATAGACTGGTAAACCTTGTTGTATGTTAATCTACATACTTTAATGTACTTATAAAAAAGAAATCAGCCGTATTGTAAATTACTGGAACTTTTGGCCTAAATTTACCCCTACCGACTGGCCTAATACACAATACATCGTATAAAATGTAAAAAAAAAAAACAATAATGCATATACTTTTAAGGCATTTTAAAATTGTGTCCTTTGTAATGACGTCTTGAAAGAAGATTTTATGAAATTACTAGCTGCCCAATCCGGCTTTACACTGATAGACAATAAGTTAAATGTATATTAACAAAAAAAAAAAAAAAAAAAAAAATAAATTAATATATGAAAATATAAATATATCAATAAATATATTACAGTTGTATTTCTAAGGCCCTAGAGGAAGCTACCTACCAAATTTAATTCCAATCCATTCGGTGGTTTTTTTTTTAGTAACTTTTTCCCCCCAAAACCACCCCTAAAATTTCGAATGTTTTAAAAATCTTTATTAGCGGGCACCTAGGGCCCTAGTTTAAGCTACATACCAAGTGTCATTCCAATACTTTCGGTGGTTTTTGTTTTGAGATTTCGTGATGAGTCAGTGAGTAGTATTTGGATTATATATATAGATTTAATTCGGGGAAGAATGATATTTAATCCTACATATGGCATAGAACATTACATCCACATAAGCCTTTCAAACAGTTTATCTACTATTAGAAATACTTCTAATTATTGATATGGTAGAAAATATCACACATATTGCAGACAGTTATAGATTACTGCTATGACATAAATTGCATTTAATATTTAAAAATATATATCTCTACCATAAGAATATTTATTAATATTTTTACCTTTTTGTTTCCGTCTTGCGACTTCGTCTGCGTTTTTTATATGTGACGCGTTTCAAAACCTATGTGTCATCATCAGATTAATTAAAAAATAAATTAACAGTTCGCATCACAAAAACACAACAACATACAACTCACGACACATAACACATGTAAATTGTCCGATAGACTTCTACTTTATATGTGTTATGTGTCGTGAGTTGTATGTTGTTGTGTTTTTGTGATGTGAACTGTTAATTTATTTATTAATTAATCTGATGATAAAACATAGGTTTTGAAACGCGTCATATATAAAAAACGCAGACGAAGTCACAAGACGGAAACAAAAAGTTAAAAATATTATTACCAATAGTGACTTGAATACACATACAATGATTTAAAAAATATATTTATTCCATTATGAGTGCTATTTCCTTGATTAAAATATTAATTATTCTGTGTATTTGATGTTTTACATATATAAGAAATTTGTATTTACAGTACAACATCTATTGGTCTAAATACTCACATTGTAATGGCTACAGCGGTTTTAAAAACACTGTGTTTTCATCATCAGGCCATACAAAAACAGTCAAAATCGCTCAATTGAGGTCGTCACACAAGTATAAAACCATTAAAAAATACAACACAACACACATGTTTACAAGGTGAGTAATTAGACTACCAGACGGAATACTGTAAGTACAAATGTCTTATATATAGGCTCTAAGCATGTGGTCCGGTGGCTATAGTACATTTATGATGTTTTACCTTGATTTTACGATCTATGGCATCATGCAGATTGACGACCACGGTTTCGGCTTCACCTAGTCATTATCAAGTAACATTTGACTCATTTTGTACTCATTACACAGTCACAGTGAACAAAACAACAACACAGAATTCACAAAATGTACCGTGGTTCAACTGATTGTCAAACGATACACATTGCGGATGCATCATCTCTCACAGTGAACAAAACAACAACACAGAATTCACAAAATGTACCGTGGTTCAACTGAT
>JAGFPH010019148.1:0-15553 GCA_018207615.1 Philaenus spumarius
TTAACAATATTGTTATTAACTTAACTATAAACCAAAAGTATTGCAATATCAGCTGTTTCGTTGTGTTTAGCTTCTGCCAATCATAATTCACATACTTAGACAAAAATAGAAGCTTCTGAACCAAATTAAAATTTGTTTTATCTTATTAAAGTTATTACCCTGTGATTGTCAAACTAAGAAAGTTGATGTAATTTGTATTCGTAAGATTTCGTGCAAGAAATAACATATTTACAAACCTGCTTATACATGTTTTAAATAGCTTAAAGTAGTGTTGTGACTAAAACATATAAATGTGTTAACAAATTTGATTTTCAGATCCATATGAATAACGTCCCTGTACACGGAAGAAAAACCAAATATTTTGTTTTTTTTTTATAAAAAACTTAAGTTTTTAAAATGTATCTTAGTTTAAAGATAAAACAGTATCGACAAAAAACTTAGCGAGTTACAGTGTTATTAATGCCCTAAACATTTTAGTATTACTTCATTTCAACATCTTAACTGAATTAAATTTAAATTTCTAAATGTTTTTTTCTATAACGTGGTTATAATTAAGCTATTCACAATATTTTTAAATCATTTCGTTTCTCATTGAAGAAAATAATTATTTCGAGTTACTTGTCAATACAAATTTTACACGGCCGTCATTTTGAAAATTTGCATAATCAAATCATCCTTTGATTATATATATGTATACTAAAGGTGGTATAAAAAGAAGTTCAGAGTTGAAATTGTTTGCGCATTTTTCAGAGTTTATAGGCGTTTTTTGCAGACATAAGACCAAGCGCATTCGATTTCTGACGTCAAAAAACCCCTATATGCAAATTTTCATCAAAATCGTATGAGCCGTTTTCGAGATCCGTGACAGATACAAAGATAGATACAAGAATTGCTCATTTAAGTTAATAGGATAATGTACGTAAATACAAAATTTTAACAAATAGGCCTACAGTTTTATAATTGTACACATTTACCGAGTTAAAAATTCACGTCAGCATAGTTAAGTATTTTTAGGTTATTTTAATATTGAAATGGGTTGCCAAAGTCCTCGTTTTGAATTTAGGGACCCAAGCCTTAAAACTCTGCAGAATTAAAATTTGAATTTGATGCAACAATGGATAGTACGTAAATCGTCCAAGAATAGACACAATATGTTTTTTGCCAAAAATACTTTTACTTTGTCGGCATATTTTGGCAATGCAATAAATATTTCAGGAGTGGTTAAGTTGTGCGTCAAAACGCCCGGCCTTGATTTTGAAACTAAAGTTATAAAACGGATTTCGTTAACAATAACGAATCCTTTTTACCTGCTAAAAGTGCAAGTCACACGTGGGAATATTGAGTATACGTTTATGGCGTTCCAATAAAGACTTTAAATTTCTTGACAAAATACTTCCACTTTGTCTGAATAGCTAGCCTATGCAATAAATATTTCAAGAGGAAATAAGTTGTCAGTCAAAATATTTATGGCCTTATTTTGCAACTAAAGTCATAACCACGATTTCGGTACCATCCCAACCCTATACATGCAGTCTTGAGTTTTCTACCTGCTAACGCCGCAAATAGCCAAGTAATTTTGGGTAGGTTTCCAGTTAGAATTTTATAACATCTGTACGAGTAGGAAAGTATTTAAAATTAAAATGCTGTGGCAAAAATTATTTAGTTATGGATTATGAATTATTTTTTTTTTAAATAATGGTTTCAATTGCAACAAATTATACACTTTTAAATTTAATATAGCTTCCCCATTGGTTGACTGCTAAGTACTTATGAATAATAAAATAGTATTTATTTTACCCAAATATCTTCTTTATTTCAAGATCTGCCAACTACGCTTAGGTGTCAATATAGACATTTGCAAATATTGTCATAATTATCGAGCACAGCAGTGTATTGTTTGGTAAACATATTTTCTTAACTATGAGTTATGATATTATCTCAATCAATATTAATTGCATTTAATATCAATCGATTTCGATCAAGAAATATGGAATTGGGTAAATTTTATTGTGATGTCAATTCCAAAATGTCAGAAAGTGTTGTAAATGTTGCACTTTCCAAATTTTTTACAGTTTTAAGAAATATTATCGATACTAATTCCAAACTGGTGCTGATGTCTAAAAAATTGCATAAATCTAACATTATTGGAATTACTAATTCCATGGAATAAGGAAACAATTTTGAAATTAATTAATATAACCAATAAATTAAATAAAACACTAAAGCGAAGACCTTACAATCGGGGACTTAAACATGTCTTGTATCCCACCCATGTTAAATTGTCTATATTGGTGACCAGTTTTTCAAGATGTACTTGAAATAGAAAGATGAAATTTTCAGACCTTTGTTATTGTTATGTGAGGAGTACACTGTAGTAAAATAATTAAAAAAAAAAAATAATAAATAATTTATGGTTTTTATAAAAAATAGGCCAAAAAACATGTCTTCATACACAAAATATTTTTTATTCATTTATTTATAATAAATTGACATTAGGTTACACACATGTTTTACAGTTAAATTTATGATATTTAGTAAAAATTTCAAGTCTGTAGCCTTAGTAGTTCCTGAGATATCTGGTTCTTTGTGTAAAAAATACTGTTTCCGAAAAACCTAGGAAAAGTTAATAAATTAAATTTTTAATAACAAACCAGGCACAATTTATTACTTACATAAGTTAAAACCCCTTCTGGGCAGTAATCATCTTCATTTTTCTCTTCTTGTACTAGGTTCTGTTTCCTTTTCTTTATTCTGGCCTCCTTGGCCATGCCTTCCGCTGCTCGGTCGGCTTGTTTTATACGAGTGTCGTTAAAATCTGCAATTGTATATTGGCCTAAGTTCTTAACACCTAGTTCTTCCAGGACCTTAATTCTACCCACATTTCCATCATTGAATGATATCACAGCATCCCAAAGTCCTAGGTCTAGAGTATTTTTACCGATGAAGTTGGCTTTGGGCAGACGGCTCAAGATAATATTGTTAAACGACTCGTTACAATTTTGTGTACGCCCATGTAGACATTTTTTCAGGGCCTCTTTATTACTTAGATCTCTGTAAATAGGTTTAATTTGATTCATGATGACTTCTCGGAGTGATTTCTTGTGTCTATAGCCAGCCGGATCTTTTCTATACCTGCACCAGGTATCTGGAGCAGGAGGACACATCGCGTGACTTGGGTTCTCATCCGTGGCAAGTCGGTGGAAATACGTACATTTCCCCACACTGCCTTGTGCATTTTTCCCAAATTGCCTGAGTAGGCCTACCTCTTATGTCATTCCCATAATAGGATTTTAGCTCATCTATTACCTTGTCGGTCAGTCGTCCTGCGCCTTTTATAGATTTTCCATCCGCGACCTTTGTCCCACCTAGCTTCCGACAGAATAACTGAGCCCCGCACTTACATAAAACATTGCTAAACATTGATCTGAGTGTATACATGGATACAATAAAATTATGTTCTTAGTATTACCTTGAAAGTCATCAAATTGTTTTTCATAGGTAGTTAGCTTCATCCTAGAAGAGCTTACAGGAACTGAAATTGTGATGGGAGTTGTAGGCCTAGGACTAATTGCTTCTGAAGAGCTAGTTTGTAATTCCCGCATTTGGTCCACAGCGATTGTCATAGGCTTCTTATATTTTTGACTCTAAACACACGTTTTTTAAAAACACCCTTTGCCTTAGTCATTTTAGAACTAAAATAAAACTACAATCACTAGAAAATGACACCACACTACTTATGATTCACTATTATAATTCGAAAACACAACATAACCTAAACGCTGTCTCCTGTTTGGCAATCACATGTTTTTTTTTCAACACAGACAACTCAACTTGCTCAACTACACAGATACTTGAAAATTATAGGTAAACAAGGGAATATAATGTAATAACCAACTTGCTCGTCAACGGAGAGTCATAGGATTGTGATTCAAGTTTTCTCTTATTGGTCTTAATCTTGCGAGAAGATTGAACCATCACTTGTTTTTATTCGATTAGTGGTTCAAATTATAATATTTGTATTGGACCGAAATATTTCTAAGAATTTAAGGGAGGTGGTGACAATGACCGCAGGCATGAGGGTGGCCGGGCGGTCGGTTTCGCAACAATAGCATTATTTTGGGCCGATCGACCCCTACACCTTTCCCTCTATAATTGTCCCTGACTATAGCACTATAACGAAGAGTCAACTAATGGAGCCGAAAAATCATACGCTCAATATGTGACGACAGATTAAAAAAAAAAAATTAAAAATACTTTTCATAATATGTTTATGCATATGTTCTATATTTTATCTTAATTAAAAAATCAGTTACATAGGCCTACTTTATGTGTGAATTAATCAATTACGAATGGTTACAGCGTTTTAATTCATCTAGGAACCCTTTATATATAATGGTAAGAAAACGGAAACTTTGATTACAAACTGAAACTAAATAAAAGATGTATTACAAATTCATAATATGGAATAGATACGGTTTTTTTTTTTGAATATTAATACATTACTGTGCATATTCTTCCTAGAAACAATGTAGGATTATTTTAATAAAAATAATAATATTGTTTTAGAATAAATTTAGCAATCATTACATTTTAGTACTACTAGTACTATTACTTAGTACTACTAATAAAATAAAATTGTTTTTTATCCAACCCACCCAACTTTTAATCCTTATTTCGAAACATATAAAACGATTTAAATTATAATAGGCCTATATGAAAGGTTTTTATTCCAGTTATTCTGCACAAGTCAATTATATTTGAGAAAAATTGTACTCCTTTAAACGAGAATGGAAATAAAACGGCAATAAACTAAAACCCAGTTAAGTAAAAATGGACTTGAGTTTAAGAATAGTCCTTTCAAGGAAGATTTAAAATTACAGTATACTTTTTTTAAATATCATGTTTATTGATTTTTACTGTATAAGTACCAACTATGGCATTAAAATGATCCCTCGAACAAGAATGTAAGACCGGCATTAAAAACATTAAAGTTCTTTTCCACGAATTATAAAAAGGAAATATATTTTAAATTGTCTGTATCAGTCGTTTCATTTATTACGTAACATTCCAGGTTCCATTTTGAATATTACATCTTGGATAACATACATATTGCACTTAAATAACATGAGCACTATCACTGCCCTGACCAAGTTTAATCTATCAACACATCAATCTTAAAATCGGTTTAGTCACTAAAGTTACAGAGGTATGAGTGAAATAATTATAGATTCGAAACAGCGAACATACTCCTGGCGTAGTGGCATTTTTTTTACTCCTGGCATTTTTTTATGTGCTACATTTTATGTGAAAAAGGTTTATGAAAAAACGTCAGATTTTAATCTCCTCTAAATTGAAGATAAATTTTAAAGCCCCAATAATTTTATTATTGAGCTAAATTTTACACATATCAATGAAATTAATTAAAAAGAAAAATACGAAGCTAAAAAATATATTATTAATTTATCAAATATTAACATCGTTTGTTTCTTTATTTTGTATGATCGAAATCTGTAGGGATCGAGACAAACATATTTCACAATATAAACATGAAGTTCAAACCTGACGTGAAGTTATCCCTAACAATGATCTATTTCAAGTAAAATAAGATATTATATCCAATTATGGCTTTCAAAATGGCGACTGTATGAAAACTTCAAATTTAAATTATATAAAAACCGTAAATTTTAACAAAAAATATTGTCACCTTTTTATAGCCCTTTTAATACCCTATCGAAGGTTTAACTATCGAAACAATCGGATGAAGGATTAAGACAGCTGTTATATAAGACTGTTAAGTTAAAGACAGCATACGTAACCACAATATTATGATGTTTAGCATACTTTTACTGCAAGATATTTTATGTATACAGGGTGATTCATATAAGTGTGCCAGTTTCTCTTGAAATCTATAAGAGCTATTAAAAAAAGTTAAATAGTAACTCCCCTGGACGTTTTGTTCTGTATAATTTGGTGACTGAAATTGTTATCTAAATTTTTCGATATGGCGCCATTTTTTCCAATATGGCGGCCAACTTTCGAATTTCTTAAAGAACACTATATTTTATGATGCTTCTGGATT
This sequence comes from Philaenus spumarius, assembly GCA_018207615.1. Lineage (NCBI taxonomy): Eukaryota > Metazoa > Arthropoda > Insecta > Hemiptera > Aphrophoridae > Philaenus > Philaenus spumarius. The sequence goes on from JAGFPH010019148.1 coordinate 6,080, forward strand.
TTACAAGTTATTTTAAGACTTTTTTGTTTCGGCTAACCGTTTAAAAGTTAGAGGAATATAAAGTTTTAAAAACACCCTATCTGGGCGGATCATATTTTAGTATAGAAACGTTTTGAACAAATGAAGACGCTCTTAACACTAATAAAGCATTTTTCAGACAAGCAAATAACTTTTTAAAATCATCAAATACGTTTTTTGTTTAATTTTTTTAAGCCTTAATACAACTGTTAATTTTCATTGTTCAAATTGTTGTTTTACGAAAGCCCTGTGTTTATTAATCTACAAGTTCTCATTTTAAAGTTAATTTATTATTGTTTTTTATATTCTAAAATGGCGGCCATCTTTACAGTGGTTAATATTGTGGTTAAGTTATCATATTTGCAAAAATCGTACCTCTAAAATAATGTGATAAAGTTTTTCCTTATTATTATTACCTAATATAGCGGTAGTTCGGCGGAATAAATCTAGCTACCGCATCTATACAGAGTGAGTTTCTACTGACACCATTAACTTTGCCAGTGTGTTCTACTCACTAAGTGAAATAAAAAAGTTCATAGGACCCATGTCCGATTCTCAACCGTTTGGCTGGAGTCGCGTATTTTGTGTTTTTCAAAATCATGCTATTTTGCCTCACTATTTGTTTGATAAAAATAAAACTAATGAACGTACCGAATTGAACTACTAGCCCTACATTCGGGGCTTCCTCAAAAAAGAAGTCTACCGCACCCCAGTGCACACAGCTGAGGAAGTAAGAAATAGGATTGTGAGGGATGCTGCTCGTCTGCGCATTGACATCAACTTAAAGGCGAGTGTGAGAGAACTGCAAAAACGAGTCCAGGCATGCATTAGAGCGGATGGTGGCCATTTTGAAAACTTTCTTAAGTAGAATAGTTTGTAACCTCTTATGTTGGTTTATAATTTATTTGAATTTCTTTCTTAAAAACAAAGTTACAGCTGATTTCGTAAAACAAATAAGTACATCATTTCAGTGCATTTCTTTGTTAAAACCAAATCAGTAAAACGTGTTTTATTTTAGTTTCTTAGAGTTTTTACTGTCATACCTAATCGTAAAACTTAAAATTTGTACATCATTTTAAAGGTTATTAAATGAGGAAGTTTTTAATTTCATATAATATTGCCTTAATTTTCATTTAAATAGTAAAAAAGGTCTTGAAATGTAACCTAAAACATTTACTTACCCAACTTCTTATTTTATTTCCAATTTTGAAAGGCATCATTGTTGACAAAGCAGCATTACAAAAAAAAAACCTTTACTTGGTTTTATAGCAAATTCAATTATTGTTCTAATGATTTTAATTGCAATTCGGTCCGTTCATTAGTTTTATTTTTATCAAACAAACAGTGAGGCAAAATAGCATGATTTTGAAAAAAACACAAAATACGCGACTCCAGCCAAACGGTTGAGAATCGGACATGAGCCCATATGGACATTTTTATTCCATTTAGTGAGTAGAACACACTGGCGAAGTTAATGGTGTCAGTAGAAACTCACCCTGTAGATATGATGACAGGCAAATTCGATTAACAACTGATTATTTTTGACACAGTTTTTATGCTCTAATGGAAAGCTGTGTTTTATTTTTCCGATTGTAATAATGAATCTAATGAAGGTGATAAATAATAAGCCTTTATTTGAGATTCAATACATTATTTACATCGATTACTTTTCATTTGTTCGTTAAAACATAGGCATATGCGTGTAGTTAAACAGTGTAACAGGTAAAGCGGCAAACACGATTTTAAGGCTTTCGGCTGTTTAATAGTATAATAAATATAAATGGGAACTACGCCTAAGTTAACATTTTTCAAAACTGATGTTTATGATTAGAAATTAATTTTAACAATGTAGTTTTTTTTGGCAGTGTTCACAATTGTAACCCGATTCAGAATGGTTAACTAAATAAATTACATCGTTTACCTGCTCCATTTAAGGCTCTGGTCCCTAAATTCAAAACTGCGAAGTTGGCTACCAATTTCGATGTTAAAAAACCTAACCATACCTTCACTTTTAAGCATATTTTTGTGTTATTTTTGTCAAAAAATTAAAGCTGTATTTTTCTTCTTAAAGTAAAATAGATTGTAGGTATTGATTGCTAAGGTTTTTTGCAATATCTCTTTTTGCAACTGAGTAAAAAATTTATAAAGTTTACTATTTATATCATACGTTTATGAAAACAATAAAACGGTTTTGAAAATGTATTCGGCAATCAATATCCGCATATTATGACAGTACTTCAAAATGATAGATTCCTTTACTAAAAAAGCTAGGGTAAATTTACAAATTCAATGTTAACTTTGTGAATGACGTATGCATAGACTGCGAATCATCTAGGAGCGTAATCTTTAAAACAAAATAATAAAAGAAAGGTTTTAATTGTGAGGCAATAAATGATGACCGTACCAACTATTTATGTTCGTCTTCAACAGGATGGCTTCAGTTCGAAGGGAGGTTTAAAAACGTAATTTCATCAATGTAGCAGTAAAGTAAAAGTAAAGTAGACTACACAAACTACAAGTTGAAGAAAGTATCTGGCCAGAAACCATTTGTTGCAGGTAACGTGCGTTCTGTCCACTGTCAAAGGGAGGTAGGGTCAGAGCAGGTAGAAAGTTTACAATTATGAAAATATGCTATTAAAGACAGACACTGTTGGGTCTGTGCAACAATAGTGGTTAGTCGATTAAGTTCGCTCCGAACATAAATTCTTAACATATGGCAATTAAAAATTAAATTAAAGTAATTTAAAATGTTAGCATGAATTAATTTGAAAACACATAATTAATTGTCAAGTTAAGTATCACGTAAACTCAATCAACAGAACATGGAGAAGAGGATGCTGCCACGTTTTATATGTTTAGCATATAAAAGTTTTTAAATTCGTATAGATCAATTAATTTGTAAAGAAACATTTGTTAACTCATAATTTTCAAGTCCAGTATCACATAAATTCCCTCAGCAGTACATAGCTGACCGCGTTTTAAAGGTTTGCATATTTTAAAAGTTTTACAAACTTGTTTAGGGCATTTATTTGTAAAAATAATTTTGTTATCTTACCATTTTCAAGTCGAGTATCTTATAAACTCCCTTGGCGAAAATTGATGGACACGGTTTGTATGGGTTATAAGGATCCTTATTTTTGGATTGAAATCGAGCTCATGTAGTGTAGTACTTATTTTTTCACTAATATATAGAACTTTCTTGAGGAAATACCCCACCATCGCATCCTGTAAAATAATGCCTAGAAACCACGAACATTTTTTTATAATGTACACAATTTACTATACACAATGACGTAAAGTATCCAAAAGTATTACATACAAGATTATCTGTTATTGATGACTATTTAGTTATCTTTATAACGAGTTTCCAAATTATTTAATAATTGGGTAAATATTTCTTCCAAACTAAAATAATACACTTGTACGGTATGAGGCCTTCGGTTTTGCCAGATCTAAACCAATTGGTATTACTCCCAAATGCTGTGGGGTATAAGTTTGTTCAGTTGTTCATGAGACCGGTCCTTTGACGAAAAGAAAGAAGTTATATGGAATAAGATTTACAGAAAAGTAGATTTTCTAGAATTTCATTAAGATATAATTACTTTCTAATAGTTTTGTGTTAAATATTTGACCGAGATTAATTTCCAGATTAATTCTTCTAATCGTCATTTTAATCTTACAGTCGCTACATCAATCTTCACATAAACACTTTATTTAGGGGCAGACCTAACCTAACCTAACCTAACCTAACCAAAGTCATTCATGTATTAGTTAGTTAGTTTTTTACATGTTTATAGTTGTTTACACTCCTAGGAAACGGCTAAGACTTACAAGTGAAATCATTGTATTTTTGAATAACAAAGTTGCATTTGACTTATTAACAATAAGGGTAACTTGTACCTTTGTGTAATAGGGCCAGGCGCACACCCAGGGGGGCTAAAGCTACCCCTCTCCCCTAAGAAAACATCAACTAAAAAATATCAATTAATAATTACAAAACAAGGTCAATAAAAATGATGGTGCTAGAAATAATTTTTTTTGTACGGTCTCATTTAACTACAATCACAGAATGTATCCGTTTTGGGTTTTACATTTCTTTTTAAATCCCGTTCATTTGTTATGTTATTGATATTTTTTAAGTATCAAGTTCGAATTTTTTCTTACAGAATACAAAAATGTACAATTAAACGTAAATCGCAAGCCTTATCTGAACTTTCATAAATAATGTTCAGTTTTTTTTCTCACGACGCAATTACAAAAAAAATATTTATAAAATGGTTTTAAATGAGGCAATGTCAAAGCGCTCAGCTGCAAGAACTCCACTGTTTGGATACTGCTATAGGCCGAAGCGCTGGAGTCGCCGGTTGCTTTCTCTTTTGCTGGAGCAGTGCTTTAAGGGGTGTGGGGGTTACCCTGTCCGCCAAACGTATGATAAATAATAAAAAATAGTAAACTTTATTAAATTTTTACTCAGTTGCAAAAAGAGGTATTGCAAAAAGCCTTAGCAATCAACACCCTCAATCTATTTGACTTTAAGGAAAAAATAAAGCTTTCGTTTTTTGACGAAAATAACACAAAAATATATTTAACTAGAAAGAAAGTTCAGAAATTTTTTTATGAATTTTAGGCTAGCATTAGGTTAACAAAACAAATATTAAAAGACAAAAGTTTGACATTCTTAGATGTCTTTGACGTGTCTAGAAAAAACAAAAGCATGTAGGTCTATTTTACATTTATAGAAAACCAACGCATACTGACTTATTTAAATCGCAGGACTGATCACATGCACAAACATACAAAAGAGCAGCCTTTAAACTTTATGGTCAAGCTATACTCTTATCGCAAGAATTCTACCTGGCCGAAAAACTGCATATAGTACAGTAAAGTTAGACCAACCAATAGGCCTACTCAAACTGGGAAATAAAAAAGAAAAAGGTTTGGTTGTTGAAAGTTGGCCATTTTAAAATAGGACATATAAATAGAATAGGATTTTGAAAAGATATTTTATGAAATTTAGAAAGTAACATAGTTAAGTTTCGGGAATATTTATACTAGGGGAATTATAATCGACATATTATATTTCATGGGCAAAATATTTAATGTACTTTTTGATGATCTGAATAAAGACAAAATTTATTTAAATTTGTATTACAGATTTGTAAAGCAGTCACAAGCATTGTTATAATCTTTTCAAGAACAACTATTTTGATAAAATCAAATAAGTTTTTTTAATATTTGTAATAAGTACTCGTATAACAAATATTAGGCAAATTCGAGTTCAAATAAACTATTCGATCAGTTATAAAAGAGGAAAACCATAAATAAGTAACATAGAAAAGTAAGAACATTAAGGGTCGGCTCTAGCTGTCGGCCATGTTGGCTGACACTCCATAAGACCAATGTTAAATTAAAATCCAAATTTTTTATTTATTTTTGATTGGATAATTATGAACGATATGTCATTTTAAAGCTATGGTCAATATGCATGCAAATGGCTTTTCCAAAACTAAGAAAAACATTTTAATTAATATTTTTATTAACAATTTAAAACATTGATTTTTAATATTTTTTTATGTTGTCACTATTAATTATAGCGAAAAACTACCAAGCCATTCGCATGAAGAATTTCGTCCCCAAGAATTTGGCATTTTTTTAAAACGCTATTTGAACAATTGCGGGTTTTAAATGGATTTAGGCTGAGCAATGTCCATGTAACCTACCGCCGCTATAGGGTGATTTTAAATATTTGTTTACGTTGTAACTATTAATTATAGCGAAAAATTACCAAGCCATTCGGATGAAGAATTTTGTCCCCAAGAGTTTGGTATTTTTTTAAAAACCCTATTTGAACAATTGCGGGTTTTAAATGGATTTAGGATGAGCAATGTCCGCGTAACCTACCGCCGCTACGCTGAGTCGCAGGTTGCTTTCTGTTTTACTAGAGCCGACCCTTAAACAAAATTGTAGGAAATATTTTAAATATTGTCAAATAGATGAAACATTTCACAGCAGCGTCTTTAGTAAATTTCGGCAATTCTTTTCATTATTTTTAGGTTTTATTGCCCTCGTAAAACAAACAAAGGTCTCCCTTAGGGCTAGTTCCATAACAGGTCAGTCAACTACGGTATACAAGGTGTCGCGAACTCTCTGGTTCCCTTTTGTAGATTTGTTCCTGGGATCAAGACAAACATATTTCACAATATAAACAGGGGTCTAAGGTGCTTACTTTTTCGTCTGTCTGTCTGAATGTGTTTTTTACAACATAATTAATATCTACAGAGCAGTTTGAAAGATTGAGTTCAAACTTGACATAAAGTTTCTGAAAGTTAGAAAAATAAACAATAATCAATCTTGCGTTTCAAAATGGCGGCTGCTTGAAAATTTTGAACATGAATTAACCAAAGCCCGTAAATTTTCAAAGAATGTCAATAAACCTTTATGTAGCCTTTTTATCGGATGGTGTAGCATTCAAAACAATCGAATGAAGGATAATAGTTAAGTTATTGATAATAACAGCATACTTACACACCAATTTTGTATGTGTACCGTGTTGGTATAGGATGTCGGGTTGAACAAACCATGTATTAGACATAACTTAACTATTATCCTTCATACGATTGTTTTGACAGTTACACTATCCGATAGAGAATTAAAAGGACTACAAAATGAGGTGTATTGAAATTGTTTGTTAAAATGTACGTTTTTGGGTAATTAAAGTTTGAAATTTTCTAACAGCCGCCATTTTTAAAAGCATTATTGGATTTAAACCTTAATATGTCTTAAAATAAACCATTGTTAAGTTAAACTTTATGTCAAGTTTGTACTCGATCAGTCAAACCGTTCTTTAAGATACTAACAACATATGTACATACAATATTGTTATATTTATCGTGTTGGTATAGGATGCCGGGTTGAACAAACCAAATATTATACATAACTTAACTATTATCCTTCATCCGATTGTTTTAAACATTACACTAACCGATAGTGAATTAAAAGGGCTACAAAAAAGGTCTCTTGACATTTTTTGTTAAAATGTACGGTTTTCGGGTAACTTAGGGTTTTTTCATGATATTTTCAGACAGACACCATTTTTAAACGCTTTGTTAGATATAATTGTTTATTTTCCTTGCAATAGATTATTGTTGGGTTAAACTTCACGTTAAGTTTGAACTCAATCGGTTAAACTGTTCTCTAGATATTAATTATTTCGTAAAAAAATGCATACATATAGATGAAAAAGTAAGCACCGTTTTTTTGAAGTAAGCGTGTTCATACAGTATTGTGAAATATTTTTGTTTCGATCCCAGGAACAAATCCACAAAAAGGGACCAGAGAGTTCGGGGACACTGTATAAAAATAAAGAAAGAAGCTTTAGAGCATTACGTTGTTACATTTTAATGTTGTTATTTAAAACATTACGTTAAATATTAATTAAAATATATAAATAAGTAAAAATGTGCAAACTAAGTTGTAAAATTTGGGTTTATATCGACATAGATGCGCATGACCTCCAACACTAGTTTCTATTCACCTGTTTTTGTATTTTAAGTTTGAATGTAATAAAGTTCAACTTTAAAACTGTAAGCGGATTTTTAGAATGTTATTCTCTATGCGTATCCGGCAAAGTCTTATATAATTTCTACTTAAATTATTGTGTAACTGCACAGCTTCCCTTAGTTGTCTCACTTTGGAACGTATTAATATAATAAATATTTTAGAGTCTTATTAAATATCTAGTGTGGACAAACTTTCTTTCGTTTGGATAATGGTCGATCACTTCATTGTAAATTTTATTTTGTGTGATATCAAATTTTTGGTATTTGCATGGGGAATTTGTTTACAAACATTTGAGTACTAAAATTATTTATTTGTAAGTTTGGAATAAGCCTTAGAGGAAATAAATATACAGCAACTAAAATCTTATGCATAATCATCTAAGTTATATATTTTATACGTTCAGAGCAACCTTTAAAATTAAAATTTGTTGAGCACAGACTAAACTAGTGCTAGTAGTGGGGGGGGGGGGGGGGGTCATGTTTATGAATATGGTTCTGAATTTAAATTTTGAAAATCAAGACGAAAACTATTTACAAAAGTTAAAGAGCACTGTGGCGACAAATTCACAATGATTGTTAAATTAGTGTTAAAGCCCTCTGAGGATGATAACTATGTCATTGAAATAACTTAACTTTGCATTAAGTTGTTTTGTTATTGTTTTTTGTTCCTTCTATTTGTGGTTCGGGGTTTCATTCAATCATTGTGAAAACGTAAACTGTTAAAGTAAAAAATATTATTTTTTCCCCGCTTACACACTTCCTCAGCAAGGGATATTTAATTAATATCCATAAATTTATAATAACACCACTGTAAGCTGCAAACAAAATAAATAAGATTGTCTTCAATGTCGTATACACGAGGTATTCAGTCTGTTAGTTCAATAATTGCAGTAAAACCGTACAAGTGGGATAAAAAAATATGGTTACAAAATAATTAAAACCTGATTCTATTTGTTATCACATATTATTTTCGAAATATTCTACTCCATGCGTATCCGCCAAAGTCTTTTATTCTTCTAATTTGAACTTAAAAATATTTATTTGCACAATATTGTTAGAAATATGGTTACTATTCTGTAGTCTCCAAACTTAAATTGTCTTTAAAACACAAATTAACAACACTTTTGAAAATTAGTGTTTTGTGAGAAAATACGTTTTGTTTTGATCTGGGAAAGGTTTAACAAAATTTAATTTTAACGATGAAGTGGTTTGTAGATCTAAATAAGGCTTTAGTAAAGAAGAGTACTACAACTTTAAGAGGATAATATACTATAATGTGCTTATTTTAAAAGTACAATAAACTGGGTACATTAGTGTAAATTATATTTTAAAATTTTCATATAATGATATATTGCACCACATTATATCTTCTCTGGCTATTCAAACTGTTTGAATTCAAATATTAAGGTTTTAAGAAAACAAATTAATGTAATATGTTGATATTATTATTATATTTTAAATAGTTTATTCTTTGTTTATAAGGAAAATTAGAGTTCTAATTTCTAATTATGGCCAGGCTACGTGATTATCCTAAAATAAATTATTTTGTCAGTTTTTTATATACTAAAAAACTTTTGCAAAACTAATGACAGCGATCCTGACCGTTCTACTGTACCGATTTACATACGGGTTGTAACAAAACAAACGTTAGAGGCCCTATATGTGCAGGTTTTGTTTGTATTTTGAAAATATTTATGTTAATTGGGTCAAAATTGGAAAATAAACTTTTCTTATGGAGATTTAAAATAGCGGAAAATGTTAAAGCTTATGACAGCGAGCCTGACCGTCCTACTGGACCGATTTACATGCGGGTTGTACCAAAACAAAGGTTAGCGGTCCTATATGTGCAGGTTTTATTTGTATTTTGAAAATATTTATGTTAATTGGGTCAAAAATG
>JAGFPH010019149.1:0-15552 GCA_018207615.1 Philaenus spumarius
CCCCCCCCCCCCCCCCTAAGTCAGCACCCCCCTCTTACAACGAGGCATATAAATAACAATGAGACATTACAACTAAATACACATTTATTATTTTATGAAATGGCAAATATTACAACAAATTACACGAATTTACTTGCTATATATGTTGAAAACACAGTTAGAACAGTTTGCAAAGTATACTCCTGAAGAGTTTGGTGCCATTTCTGTTACAACCTCGATGTTTGTTGTTGTGTTTTTCAAACTTGTAGGCTCTTTCACGGTTTGGTTTTGTTGTCGTTCTTTTAAAATCTGTTCAGCTACAGATGTTTTATTTTCCATGGAACCTGCAACATACTTCTTTGCTAAATTGATTGTTTCAAATTAAACAGCTGACGCTGACTACTAGCGCTCTTGCGACCACTTCTCGAACTAGTAGCGGGTTGTAATGAAATAACATGCATTATTACATATCATGGAGCTTCTATTACATATCATGCAGCTTGTAAACAAGAACTTTACACGCCGCTCGGGATAGGGACGTTTAACATGGGGTGGGCGGTAAAGGCTATTATTTTTTTGAGTATCAGATACGCGTTAGAGAAGTAAACATTAACAAATCTAAACCTTGGAATTCGTAGCATGGAGGAAGTAAAATATCTGTATAGTGCTTCGTTAATAAAAAGAGTTCCAAACCAATGTCTAAAGGTTTGTGTACAATGTATGAGGTTTTATTAATAAATATAATAGAAGTAATGATTTATGAAGAAATGGCAGTTATAAACTCATAACAAAAGAGTTTGTGATTGCGGGGAAAATGCCGTCACGCGAGCGCTTCTTTCAATTGTTGTTTTAACAGTTGAGCTATTGATTTAACAAGAAATAACTAGTAGGCATATCATAATGTTTTGTATGTTTTTGACAAATTACCCATTTGTTTTTTGACGATATTTTGGTTATTTCATCGCTTACAAGGCTGCGAGAGGGTGGGGGCGAAGTGGACCAATGTATAAGGGCTCAGGGCGGGTCTTTAAATAAAGGACAACATCATTAATTCTTCAAATAATTTTGATTAAATAGAAGTGGCTGTCTGTGATTTCAAAATGTAAGCTTTTTTCTGAGCTCATATTGATGGCTATTCACACATTACCAAAAACTAAACACATATTATAAATTTGTTGTAGCCTATGTTTGTTTGTCCGGGCCAATCCCCGGAATGGCTGAACCGATTTTGTCGAAACGTTCATTAACATGTAGAGGACGTTTCAGACAATATTTTAGGTTACTTTTTATTCCGAAAATATTTAAAAATCCTTTTAAAAAATCGAAAAACGTAAAATGTATTAACAAAATTAGGAATTTTGTGGACAAATGTTGGGGATAGTGAGTGTGTATTTCAACCTCTGTCTTACATTTTGTACAGTTCACAACAACCCCCACCACCCAACTTATATCCACTTGCTTCTGCCCTAATCAATCATAATTTCCACAAAAATAACACAATATACAATAATATGTTTGAATTAACATTACCATATGTCACCGCATATGTGTTATAAATAAAACAACTGATTTGGATCAAAAGCTTCACTTTGACAAAATCGTCTGTGTTTTAATTTACTGTATACGCTGGTTTAACCGTTAATTATAAATCAAAACAGTAAGCAATAGTGTGACATGTCCTCATGGATGTTAAATACCAATAAATACCTGATTTGTAATTTGTATGTTCGTTCGTGAGTCATCAATAATAAACTGGCTGAAACGGGATTTTTAGCGTATTGTTGCATAGCTAATAATTTACGTAGGCCTAAAATACACAGATCGATTTGGACCGATAGTTCTTTTATTTATTTAATCACATCTGCGAGCGAAGCCGCAGGTACAAGCTACTTAATGAATATGTTAAAACAGTATAATTTTATTTTATAAGTATAGATAATGTAAGTAGGGAATAATAGGTTTTAGGTTCTCCCTCGCCGTGGTAACACTGTAATTTCAAAACGCTATTGTTTCGAGTTTAGAATGACAATCAGCTGTTCTATAGAGTTGTTATTGAAATAGGTCTGGCTTAATTACAAATGGACGCCGACTGATCATGTATTGTGAATGCAAATGGACAGCTGATCAGTGATAGGCCTTCCATCTATTGTTTCTGCATCCTTTAACCCTGTGTTCTTTATGTTTGTTGGCACAATGCCTTGCCATGTGTAGCATCAAAATTCACATTTTACACGAATACAAGCCACGTGAACTGTATAAAAGTTTTGTATAGTTCTTTTACTACCACTTTATCGAACATGGTTTAAAATACTGTTGGGTAATCTAAGATTGAAAATAGCTAACTAAATTACAAGTGAAATAATTCGTTCACGCAGCTGAACCTTACGCGAGTTGAGCGAATTTCTAAAATTAAGTTTATTTGTCTTAGAGTTTCAACCATTTGGGAAATTGGTTTGCTCTCGAAGGCGCTGAAAAGATGTCTGCGTGTACGAGATAATTATATTAGTAGAATTTTTTTGCACCTCAGCCCCAGCTCACTTGAGAGCTTGCATCCCGGACGTCAGCATTGGATCAGAAACTGCCCCCGCGGTACAAAATCCCTTTGGGTACTTTTATTTTTTTTCGTTTTGATTGATTTTGGGGCAACCATCCGGGCTATAAAGTCGTGTAAAAAGAAAAATGTGCTAATTAATCTCCAAAAGTGATTTTTTTAGATAAAACTATAAAACTCAAAAAAAGCTTCATTCTAATACGTAAAATCCTAAAAAAAAAAACCAGAACATTCATATTTAAAAATTAAAGAAAGCAGTAGCGGGACTGCCGACAGAAGTGAAAACAGTAATGAATATAAATTGTTGGTCGTATTGGTTTAATCTGAAATTTGAGTATTTTAACACTACCAAGTAAACTATTTTAAAACAACTTACGAAATGAGGAATCACAATGTCCATTTCAGAGGTATTACCAAGCAAACTATTAACAACTTACGAAATGAGGAATCACAATGTAAATTTCAGAGGTATTACCAAGTAACTATTTTAACACAACTTACAAAATGAGGACGCACAATGTCCATTTCATAGGTGCTTGTCATGATTAAATTAACTAAACGCATGTAAAATATAATTGGTAAGGTACGGTACGGCTCGCGAGATTTCATTCGAATACCCAAGGAAAAAGTGCCGAACGGGCTATAAGAAGTTTTCTCTTCAAAAATGTTGCTTCCTGTCAAAAAAACGTGCTTCCGGTTGTTGGATTATTTGGCTGACGAACTCAACCTTGCGACTTAGAAAACCAAAATGTGTACCAAATTTGGACCCAAAGTGCGGCCGCAAACACATATTTATATATGTAATATACACACTTATATATATACATTTTTTAAAGGCACCCCAAAACGTGTTCAGGGTAGGCTACCATGATTGGTGCTCATTAACCATTCCCGATCTTAGAAGTCACACCATAAAAGTCACTGCAATAGCTGTCCCCCTCCCCCCTCCTTGACAAGATGAAGTGTGAGTATTTATACAGTAATCTTCCACTAAATAAATTATGGCATAAACATTTTTCTCATTTTGATTTTATAAATACAATCAGACATAATGATTTTAGAAAATCAAATAAAACATTGCAAATATATAACGTCATAACAACGCCCCGCACTCCCCTCGTCAATTAATTGTCTATCTTGTTTACATTTATATGACATTTAGGCTATTGTATAAAGAAATATAATATTTAAATTACTTAATGTATTTATTTTACTTAGTTTAATGTTTTTGTGTTTGTGTAAGTGTTATGGTTTAACGATTTTAATGTGTGACGAGTTCCCCGAGCGAATGAAAAACAGCAAGATGTATCTGATGATGAAGTTGTAAAGACTTCGAAACATGTCGCAAACGAATTAGATCAAAAACAATTTGAAGTCACAAGACGGACCTTTTAAGGTAATTAATTCATTGTATTATTTAAATTACATTACTTCCGTACGTTATTATTTTCCTAATAATATTGACGAGCCACGGTGGCCGTGGTTGTTAAGGCGTCAATGCTTTATCAATCGTCATGGCAACCATCAATGGAAAAGTCCCGGGTTCAATTCCCATTGACCCTGAATAATTTTCTAAATGGTTTCTTAACAGACATCGTTGGCTGTGGTTCGGATTCCACGTAAAACTGTAGGTCCCGTCTTCATTAGCCTTAAGTGCAAAACAGCAGGACGTTAAAAAAAATAAAAAATAATAATAATATTGACAATAATTTAAATTTTTTTAGGTTATTCTTTCTATTAGAGTGCGTATTTTTATTTCAAAATTCGCTCATCTCACGTTAACTTGAATTTTTTTTATAATTTCCATTGGCAAAATGCATAATGTTGTTAAAAAATGTTATAGTTTTAGACACTTGTGCATGAAAGAACATTGCAGTTTTAGTTGACTCCTAATTATTCAAAAATTTCCCCGCCCCCCCCCCCCCCCCCGCCAAGGATTCCCTCCCAAGATATTTAATACAAATTGATAATTTTATTAGCGAATTTCCATAGGAAATGTGACTTATTGCAGTGACTCTTATGATGGAATCAATTATCACCGATCATGGTGTCCAGAACACGTTTTGGGGTGTCTTTCAAAATTCTATATATTATACACGATGTCCTTTTTAACTGGGCAACCAAAAGCACAAGATGTACAGCAAACTTTCAATGGGGGACTTCACCTACTTTTTAGTGACCATTAAAAATATGAGTTAATTTGAAATTTCAAACAATATAACAAATAACTTTTAAAACAAAAACGGTTTTTATAAAATTTTAATAACCTTAATACAGAAGAATTAAGTAACAAAACTAAAACATTTTCAGATATTGAACATCTGTCACCAACTTGATTTTTCATGTGTGACAAATTTGCAGTTTTGTCACTTAATTCCCTACAAAAATGTCTTTACATAACTTGTAAACCCCAAAATCATCATAAAATACAAGGTGTTCCATATAATAACTACACATGCATACAGTTAGGCTTATATAAAACCTTAGTGTGTACTAATACTATAAAGAGGTAAATTTTTTTTGTATGTAGGGGGTTAATCTATGGAACTGCCTAACCGATTGAAAAAATAGTTTTACTAATTAAAAGCATTGAAGAAACAACACTATGTTGTTGTTTCTTCAATGTTAAAAGCTTCGCTATTCCTGAGTAACATAGGCTATAATTCATTTTATTAAAATATTTTTTATTTCAATATTTGTAAATTTAGTCGGAAAAAATCTTAGGTTATGAATTACCATAGCAACCAATTGAATAAAATAACAGATAAAACAGCTGTTTGCTCTAATATTTCCATTAACATCTGATTTCACACTTTGAAGCAACTATTTGTATTTCTAACTTTTAGGTTAGGTTTTTATTAAAGTGTAGACCTGAGCCTTGCTGGTTCTTTTAACCTTTATTATAACTGGTGTTATAAAGTATACGAAATAATTTGATTTGAACATGTAACATTATTTATCACCTTAGCTTTGGGGTTATTCTTTAATTGTAAAGAAATTAAACAACATGATTACGTGAAGGTTCCAACGCAGATGGCGTGCGGTGCACGCAGGGGTTTCCCCTGGTATTGTATATTTTGTTTACGATTGTTATTGATTATCTTTTTCAGTTGAGGGTTCAGATTCTTTAATTTCGTGCAAACATAACCACAATGGCATTTTTAAGTAGGCCTATTTTATTTCTCTTACTAGTGGACACGGCAATGCTTCGCTATTGCTCTATTTACCTAACCTAAAATTATATTCAGTTTTTGATCCAAATCAGTTGTTGATCAAAATCAGCTGTTCACCAAAATCAGCTGTTTTAAGCTTTTCATATGAACAGCTGTTTTTTGTGCCCCTGATAAAATCAAAAGAAATCTTTCTTCTTCTTCCTTAAGATTGACCTTCCATAAGATTAACATGGGAACTTTAAAAGCCACTGGGGCAGAGCCCAAGGGACTTATTCAAAAATGTAAGGCCAGTTTGCAAATCTACGCGACACGCTCTTTCCAATGAGACGTCAATGGATAAAATCGGTTAAGAAATGGCGGAGGAGTTCAACCGACAAAGTTTCATGTAGCGTATTAATTATATAGATAGTCTCTTAAATTTCTGTTTCCCCGCGGTTTTTTTTTTCATTTTTATACTCAGTAAAGTGTCTGTGTTCAGAATATGAAAAACGTTTTCCTACATTTATTTTATTCCTACTCTTCTACACAAATACTACACAGTTTCCCTCTTCATAATATTAGCATAGATAGACTTCGTTAAATATGGTTGCAAACATTTGTGCGAGCTAGATGAACACGGAGGATGCGTAATAAGCAGCATTCTTCCTCAGTAATTAATACCTTTTATGCTTTCATTATTAATTATCAATAACGTTAGGCGCGGACGCCTTTATTTAGTTTGCAGACTAAACATTTTACTTCTTTGTAGTGCATGTTGCCGAAATCAACTTGAAGGAGCTACTTCTTTTGTTAGGTAATTTCAATGGGAAAGATGAGCCACTGTTATGGTGAGACCTAAGGTCGGGAGTTGTCAATGAGCACCGATCATGGTCTCCAGAACACGTTTAAGGTGCCATTAAAAATTAAATACTACATATTTGTTCGCACTCTAACGACGGCATTTTACGTCCAGTTTAGTCCAACTTTGGTACACAAATTGGTTGTCCCTCGCTCGAGTTCGTTAGCAAACGAAATCCGGAAGCACTTTTTTTTTACAGGAAGTAAGATTCTTTTCGTACTAGAATCAAACTTTTTGGCATTTATCTAAAAAAAAATAAACAGGATATTATTCTGCACATTTTGTTTTTTACGCGACTTACAACTCGATACCCCAAAATCGATCAAGACGTAAAATACCATAAAAGTACCCGATTAAAATCCACGTGGTTTATTTTACCGTGGGGCATCTTCTGATCCGAGGCCGTCGGCCGGGATGCAAGTTCGCACAGCTAGTTTTTCGGTGCGAGCGAAGCAGTTCATTCGAGGCCGCAAGGTCGAGTTGCCAACTCACAATGCGAATTTTCCGCTACGAGCGGGACGAAGCGACGCGTAGGGCCGGGGCCATAAGATGAGGTGCAAACAAATTCTAGTAATATATTTCGTACACGCATGCAGCTATGCAACGTCTTCGTAAGTAGACCAATTTCCCAAATAGTTGGTTGACACCCTAAAACATATAAACTTAATTTTGAAAATTCACTCAACTCACGTCTGCGGTTCGGCTGCGTGATCGAATCATTTTATATTGTTAATATTTGATTTATCGTGAACTGTTTTGTTTCACTTTCTATACATACAAATAAAATTAAAGTGTCTGTCTTTTATTTCGAAATAAATACTTTTTTCTAAGCTCTTAAGGTTATTCACACTTTACAAAAACCCAAACATGCATTTTTGCATTTTTTCTCTGTTTGTCCGGACTTATCTCCGGAATGGTTGAACCAATTTTATTTGCATGTAGAGGACGTTTCAGAGAGTAATCTAGGCTATTTTTTACTCCGGAAATATTTAGGGTTCCTATTTAAAAATTATGGACAAAATTAGAGATTTTGCGAACGGTTGTTACACGCGACCATTATACATAAAACAACTGATTTGGATCGAAAGCTTAACTAACACTTTGACAAGGTCGTCTGTGTTTTAATTTACTGTATACGCTGGTTTAACCGTTACATATATATCATAACAGTACGCAATAATGTGAAATGTACTGATAGATGTTAAATATCCCTCAATACCTGATTTGTAATTTTTATATTCGTTTGGGAGTTATGAGTGACCAACTGGCGGAAAACAGGATTTTCAGCGTTTATTGGTGCACAGCTAATAATTTACGTAGACCTAAAAGCGATACATAGATTGATTCGGGCGAAACTCACTGTGCGTTTTTTGGTCATGGGATTGCTTTTTTTAATTCTGTGTAATGGTAAGGAACAACATTTACCCGTTAGTCCTTTTATTTATTTAATCACATCTGCGAGCGATGCCGCAGGTACCAGCGAGTATCACATAAAGCAAAAAGTGTTTTGTTTCTTTCCGTTCGAATTGATGGTCACGCTCATCTCCACAAGTACCTTTTGGTCCTATCTATTACTAAGTAAGTTTAAATTCAAAAATATTAGCTTACTAGCTGGCCCGATCCGGTTTAGACAATAGACAAATCAAAGTTAAATGTATATTAACAAAAAATATATTATATCAATAAATATATTACACTCTGTATTTCTTATGGGGATTTTGAGTAACTTTGACCCCCCAAACCTCCCCTAAAATTTCGATTTTTTTTTAACCCTTCCTTAGCAAGCACCTAGGGCCCTAGAGGAAGCTACATACTAAATTTCATTCCAATCCGTTCGGTGTTTTTTTTAGTAAATTTGACCCCCCAAACCCCCCTAAAATTTTGAATTTTTTAAAATTCTTTCTTAGCAAGCACCTATGGATGGCCCTAGTGGAAGCTAGATACCAAATTTCGTTCCAATCCGTTCAGTGGTTTTGGAGAAATCATGATGATTTATTAACTTTGACCCCTCCAACCCCCTCTAAAATTTCGAATTTTTTTAAACCCTTTCTTATCAGCACCTGTGGCCTTAGAGGAAAATACATACTAAATTGTATTTCAATCCGTTCAGTAGTTTTAGAGAAATCGTGATTTAGTAACTTTGACCCTTCCAAACAACCCTAAAATTTCGAATTTTTTGAAAACCTTTCTTAGAAAGCACCTATGGCCCTAGGGGAAGCTACATACCAAATTTCGTTCCAAACCGTTCAGTAGTTTTAGAGAAATCGTGATTTAGTAACTTTGACCTCCCCAAACCCTCCGTAAAATTTTGAATTTTTTGAAAACCTTTCTTATTGAGCACCTATGGCCCTAGAGGAAGCTGCATACCAAATTTCGTTCCAATCCGTTCATTAGTTTTGGAGAATATATATTAGTGGATTAGGCTTATATATATATATATATATTCCTTCAATTGGATATTTAAATCGACCTGCATTGTTATGACGGGTTCAACATCCCATCGGAACAAAGCGTAGGCGATAATTAATTTGCAAGACCAATTAGGTTGGACGTTGTTTTACCGTTACCCTTTGTTCTATAGTTTCGACAATTACACCATTCGATAGGATATTAAACGGGCTACAAAAATGACTGTACTCTTGAAGTTTTTTTATAATCATTTCTGGATTCTTGGTTATTAAGAAATTTCCGTGGGAAAGATAGCTATTGCAGTGGCCCTTGTGGTGAGACCTAAGGTCGAGAGTAGTAAATGTGCACCGACCATGGTCCGCAGGACACGTTTTGGGGTGTCATTAAAAATTGTTCCTATATGTATATTATAAGTGTCCGCCCTGTAACTGCCGTATTTTAAATTTGGTACACTCTTTGGTCGTCGGACGAGTTTGTCAAAAGCACGTTTTTTGACTGGAACTAACCATTTTTTGAGATTTTTCGTACAAGAATAAAACGTGTTTATCTAAAAGAATTAATATAGGTCATTATTCTGCATATTTATTTTTACACGACCTTATAGCTCGCGTGGTTCCCCCTAAATCTATCCCTCAAAACGTAAAAGTAGGCCTACCCGGTTAAAATCCATTACCGTGGGGGCATCTTCTGATTCGAGGGCGACGGCCGAGTTTGTACGGTGCGAGCGAAGTAGTCCATAATCCGAGGGGGAAAGGGCGAGGTGCAAACTCGCAAATCGAGTTTTTCCGCTGCGAATAGAACGAAAAAGCGAGTGAGTCGAAACTGGAGGCTTGGGTGCAAACAAATTCTACTAATATATTTCGGACACACAGGGAGCCTTCGTGAGTACCCCAATTTCTTAAATTATTGGTTTAAACCCTAAAACATAGAAATTTAATTTTGGTAATTCGCTTCACTCACTTCAGCGGTTCAGCTGCGTAATCGAATTACTCTAATTTAAAAGGTTTAAATGCCGCCATTTTTAAACGGTTTATTGAAACAAGTTGATTATTTGTTTCAAACTAGTTTATATTTCAAATTGCGTGTTAGTGGTACCAATACACTATTATAATTAATAATAATAATATTACCTTATTAAGGTCCGTCACGTGACTTCTTGTCGTTAACCATTAAGGCTCGGCTCCCCACTTTCAAAACGGTGAAGTTGGGTACCAATTTCAATGCTAAATAACCAAAATATACCTTCACTATTAAGCATATTTGTCAAAAAACGAAAGCTGTATTTTTTTCCTTAAAGTAAAGTAGATTGTGGGTGTTGATTGATAAGAATTTTTGCAATATCTCTTTTTGCAACTGAGTAAAAAATGCATAAAGTTTACTATTTTTTACTATTTATACCATACATTTATGAAAACAAACGGTTTTTGAAAATGTATTTAGCAATCAACATCCGCATATGACAGTACTTCAAAATGAAAGCAAATTTTTAAATTTATTCCACGAATTAACAGAAAAAATGACTTATTCTGTAGCATTGCTCTTATGGGAATCAGATTAAATATGGCGGACAGGGTAGCGCCCCCTTAAGACGACATGTTTCGGAGCCGATGTTGAACTTAAGATAGTTCAAGTCCTAATCACTCCGATTTTTTTTTTCACCGACTACGTTAGGTCGCGCACCTAGTGCAATTACTGGCGTGATATTGAGTTTATGTGTTAGTATTGTGTATATGTGTGTATATATGTGTATGTCTTATCTTATCTTCTAAAGCGAGAGATAATTGTTTGTCTGCTAAATGGATCTGGAATCTCCGTCTAAGGATTTTTGATTTTTTGATTTTATATTAGGCTTTTGGCCACGAGAAATCGATTGGAAATGGTCACCAGTCTGGGAAAATTCGTTTTCTACGTCTTTTTATTAAATTAAAAAGTGAAATTTGTCCATTTTAAACAATACAAAGCACAGCTGATGCAAATGTTTTCAATGCCATTACAATAATCATCTGCTTTCTTTTAAACTGTATATTTTATTAGAGGTAAGCCTAATGTTGTATCTATTTATAGTTACCATGGCAACGAATACATAATAAACATACCCTTTATTTAGTTGTTTAATGTTATAGGCCTAACCTAAACGATGTTCACGGAAATTTGCAATAATAGTAGTTATTGACGTGAGAGAACTAGGCCCTAGGAATAAATCAATATTGAAATAATACTTTAATTTAGGCCTGACTTATTTCTGAGGCATAGCGTTGAGATTGTGGTTAATCCTTTAAACTGTATTTTTATTACAGGTAAGCCTAATGTTGTATATACCCTTTATTTAGTTGTTTAATGTTATAGGCCTAACCTCAAAACTCAATAATCCAATATTTATTATTGAAATCATAGCCCTGCTTATAATCGAGCTTTAGCTCGGTCTCCAGGTACTTTACTTTAATGTGCGACGATATCTTCGGAGTGATTAGGACTTGAAGATGGAGTTTCGGCTCCGAAACGTGTCGTCTTAACTGTTAACGACAAGAAGTCACGTGAAGGACCTTCATAAGGTAATAATATTATTAGTTTCTATTAATGAGTAACGTGCAAAATTTCAACTCATTGGGTTAAGCCGTTCCAAATATATAAAATTATTTGCTATAACGCTGTTATATCGGCTCAGCAAGTGCTGAAAGTTAGCTATGTTAAGGGGAGTTGAACGGTTCTATACTACCTAAATTCATCAAATTTAGGTACCTTTTTCTGAGGATAGGTTAGAGTTAGAGAAATGAATTTTTTGATGGTTGTATTTGTATACTTTGTCAAGCTTAAATAATTAGTTATTCACTGTAGTTTCAGAACATAGTAACTTACCTTGCGTAAAAATTTCATCAGGATATCTTTAATAGTTCCTGAGATAAAGGTACATAAAGCTGGAAACAAATTTTTTTCGGGAAAAGTGAAAATGAGTTTTTTTCAAATGTGGAAACTAGTAGTGAAATACGCATGCGTGACAATTTATGTGAGTATGTGTTGTACAACACAGCTTTCTCTCACACATTAAAAATGATCCGGATATATTATTTTTCTGGTATTCCTCTGCGAGCAACAAGTTGATGTAATTTGCAGGCTAAACACTCGAGTAGAAACACAAATTCGGCTCGTACATTCTTCCACAATAAAGCAGATTTGTTCGTCATAAATTATCCAAATTTGTTGAAATTGCTTTTATTTGAAAGGTAATTAAGCACAGAATGTGGTGATGTTTTTAAATTTTTACTTTCTCCCCCTATACCATAGTATATGGAGAAAGTATTGTATTCGTCAAAATTTTCGAGTTTGAGTTTTTGGTGGAAATATCCGTTTTGGGTCCCCCTGAACCTAAAAAAGTGGTTTTCGGAGTGATGTGTGTGTGTGGGGGTGGTTGTGGGTGTGTGTGTGTGTGTGGATGTTATCAGACCTAGAGCCTAAACCAGTCGTCTGATTTTGATGAAATTTGGTATGGAGGTACTAATCAACGGTATCTCCAGGCTTTTTTTTCATTTTTGTGAATTTTTGATTTTTAAGGGTAATTTCCCCATAAAACCCCTTAAAATAACGGAAAAATCTACTTTTCTCAAAAAAAGCTATAACGATTTTGATTAAAATTTTATAGTTTATTAGGGACCTAAAGTACCATAAACTATACAATTTTAATCAAAATCGTTCGAGCCGTTTTTGAAAAAAGTTGGTTTTTCCATTATTTTATGGATTTTATGGGAAAATTACTCTTAAAAATAAAAAAAATTGGTATTTTGAATTATTATTCGGAAATGACAGTGCATATCTCTTAACAAAATTATAAGCTATCATTAAAAAAAACGATAATTCGAAATTTATGTTTCTTTCATTACACTTTTGGCTTCATGAAATATAATTTTTTTTATTAAGTTCCTATAATGAGGGAGAAAGTATGTGTCAGTTTCCTGATACCGTTTATTGACATTTCATTATTGAATAAAAAAATCACAAACTTTGATTTTGAGTTAAGTTAAAGAACAAATTGAGTTAAAAACAAATTTAAAAAAAATCTATGATATCCACGTGCGGACTGTCCTAACCTTTAAAATGACATATTCAGAATAATTTTCTGATCATTATTACTCCAGTAGTCTTGTTACACGTTTGACATTGCTCTTATTTGGTTGAAATTCAAGATGGTGGTTTGGTCTGCCGAGCCTTTAAACAAACCTTTGATATTGAATTTTATTAGGTTTTATCATTAGTAGTATCCACAGGTTATCCAAATACAATGGTAGTATTGATAGTAAACAAAAATATAAAACTAAAATTTCGTACTTTTAGGGTTCTTATAATAACCGCTAGGTGTATCATACAGGAATCGTACAGGCAGGTAAAATAAAGTTATCGTCTACTTTATACAAATCATTTATTTACTAATTAATTGAGACAACATACATTAATAATATAGCACAATACTTGGATAAATTACTTTAAGGTGGTTTCGTCGGTCGAGTGTTGAACCAATTCTGTAGACGGTCGGATACAGTAGTAGGCGTGGTCTTCGTAGTGGTCTCGGACAGTTTGGACGCAGTGCGCAGGACATAGCCCGGCTGTACCGGTGACGGTGGTGGGGGTATATCTCTGGACGAGTTGAAATAATAGCGTGGCTTCGATGTCCTTATTTCTTGCACGCGTTCTACCGGCGACGCTGATACACTAGGCATGACTTTCTTGGCACGTTCGGACATCAGGAAGGACACACTGGGTATCTGCAGACTTCCGTCGTCGTCGGATAGATCGTGTCGCGAACTGCTCACTCGATGGTCTTGCAAACGGTACTGATCGGGCGGTCTTAGGTATTCCTCTTCCAGTTCGACTTCCATACGTCGACCGACCCTTCTGTCGTAGTACCTGTCCTCTGGGTCGGCACGGTAGGACCAGGGTTCATCTTCGTCCCATCTATTTCTCGGCCTACCTAGAAATGAAACGGAAATAGTGCTTTTATTAAGACCTGATGGAAATAAATAGGACACATTTAACATAAAGAACACTTTGTTGGCAATATCTATAGATTGATAGGAAGGTTAACACCAACTCATAAATTTAAAAAACTAATAAAATATATGACAATCAAATTAAATCAACAAATTGTATCATAGGATACGATTTATTCGTGGATAATCCTTTAAAAATGTACACCCAAAACCATCATGCAAAATCGACACTCGTGTAATTGTATGTAAAATATTATAATGTAAAAGAGAACAATACAAGTATTTTCATATAATACGATTTAGTCATGGGTGGTTACGCGTCAATACTGCTACCGTGATCAATATTAATAGATCTGGCAACACTCTCAGTTAGCTTTATTGTTTAGTATTGAAAGATCTAGCAACACTGTAAGCTTTTGCAGTTAGTTTTCATGGTTAATTGTGATAGATCTGGCAACATAGTCAGTAAGTTTTATTGTTTAGTATTGATAGATCTAGCAACATTGTAAGCTTTTGCGATTAATGTTTATAGATCTAGATCTGGCAACATTGTCAGATAGCTTTCATGGTTAATTGTGATAGATCTGACAACACTGTTAATTACCTTTCATGATTAATGTTTATAGACCTGAAAATCCTTTCAGATAACTTTCGTGATTATTGCTGACTAGGGGCTCTGCCCCTTCTCGCTTCGCTCGCCAACCCCGGCGGCGACCCATGGTGAGCCAATGCTTATATTATTGTATATTGTGTTATTTTTACGGAAATGATGATTGATTAGGACAGAGGCTCTTGGATCTAAGTTGGATGGTGGGGGTAGCTGTGACCTGTACATAATGTAAGACATAAATCGAAATAGACACGCAATATCCCCAACATTTGTCCATAAAATCCCTAATTTTGTCCATAATTTTACATTTTTTAAATTTTTTTACAGGAATCTATTACATAATTAATTTGCTAGGGGTTATTTTGTGAGTAGAACTCCTCCTAGAGTTTTTAACCGATTTTGATGTTTTTGGTGTCATTTTACAGAGCTCACTCTGAAGTTATGCTTCCCTTAAAATGAGCTCAATGTATGTTAAGGGCTTCGCCCCAGTGGCCCTCAAAGTTGCCATGTTAATCTTATGGAAGGTCAATCTTAAGGAAGAAGAAGAAAGATTTCTTTTGATTTTATCAGGGGCACAAAAAACAGCTGTTCGTATGAAAAGCTTAAAACAGCTGATTTTGATCAACAGCTGATTTTGATCAAAAACTGAATATAATTTTAGGTTAGGTAAATCAAGCAATAGCGAAGCATTGCCCGGTCCACTAGTTTTATATATTTTCGGAATAAAAAGTAGGCTAAAATATTCTCTGAATAGTCCTCTACATGTTAATGAATGTTTCAGCAAAATCGGTTTAGCAATTCCGGAGGTTAGCCCGGCCAAACAAACAAACAGACTGACAGACATATACAAAATTTATAAATGTGTGTTTAAGTTTTGGTAATGTGTAAATAACCATATGAGCTTACAAAAAGTTTATATTTTTAAATCACAGATAGACACTTAAATTTTATTTATATGAATATACATATAAATAAAATTGAAGTGTATGTCTGTGATGTGATTTCGAAATACA
>JAGFPH010019151.1:0-15550 GCA_018207615.1 Philaenus spumarius
TAAAAAAACGTCATTAAATGAGATTTTCCCGAACTGGTTTGCAACACGAGTCCTTCGAGTTTCCTTAATATAGGTCCGATCATGTTGTACGTCATCAGCAACTTGCTCATTCTTTCCCCTCTTTTCCTTTCCATAGCACGGAAAAACTCCTGCTCAACATGAAAATGGTGAAAGACATTAGAGGCAGAATTACAAGAAACAGTCCTGAAGTGTAGATAATATAACACCTCAGACTGTACAAAACTGTTTGCTGTCAAACAAACTACGTGTGATTCAAATGAAGTATTTAAGTTTTTAAGCGAATTTCCGCAGGAACGAAGAGCTATTGCAGTGACTCTTGGTCGGGGAATGGTCAATGAGCACCGACCATGGTTTCCAGAACACGTTTTGGAGTGTCATTAAAATTATATATATTTAACGTCTGATTTAGGCCAAATTTGGTACACACGTTGGAAGAATTTGTTAACAAAAAAAATCCAACAACCGGAAGTAAACAATTTTATCGTACTAGAATGAAATTTTTTGGAGTTTTATCTAAAAAATTAAATATATGATATTATTCTGCACATTTTGTTTTTTTACACGATATTATAGGCTCTCTGGTCCCCCCAAAATCGATCAAAACGTAAAATACAATAAAAGTACCTGATTAAAATCCACTTGGGGATCTCTTCTGAGGCTGGATAGCTGAGACTTTTGACATAAACTTGTTTTATTACTTTTGCTAGTGGAATCAGCTCAGAAAATGTTCGGAATATTATGCGAATCACCCTGTATATGTTAGGAACTACAATACATACCAAAATTGAAATTTTACTGCTCTATAAGAACCGTATCGACCAGGCGCCCAAAGAATATGCAAAATTTGAGCCCACATTCTGATTGCACATAATTGTAATTATGAATGTTGTCAGTCCACACAACGGTCCATTTTTTATTAAAGGAGAAATTAAGAACTTGTTGTAAAGTTAACTAAAAATCGTAAAATTCATATTTTTAGCTATTTTAGTTATTTTAAGAGAAATATGAAAAACTAGGTCAAACCCCTGCACGCCAACCACGTTGGAACCTTCTATACACTAATCATGTCGTTTTCTTTATAATAAAGATGTAGGATTAATAATAACCCCAAAGATACAATGGAAAATAATGTTAAAATATGTTCAAATCAAATTACTTCATATATTTTATGATAGCAGTTATAATAAAGGTTAAAAGAACCAGCAAGGCTCAGGTCTACACTTTAATAAAAACCTAACCTAAAAGTTAGAATACAAATAATTGCTCAAAGTTTGAAATCAGCTATTAATGAAAATATTGGAGCAAACAGCTGTTTTATCTGTTATTTTAGTAAATTGGTTGCTATGGTAATAACATGTGTTAGTTCATCAGTTTAGGCCTAACCTAAGATTTTTTTCCAACTAAATTTACAAATATTTAAAATTAAAATGAATTATTTTGAATTACTAACCAGTATTAGTATTATGTTAGTGTTAGTATCAACCCAACTCTTATTCCAGATTTGCACAACTATGAATTCAATGGTACACTCTACAACAACTTGCTCAACAGGTGAGTTATAGACATTAAACCAAGCACTCACCTTGCACTGCAGCCTTTGTTCTTCATCATCGGCTGGTGCCATATAGAACAAATCGACTGAAGCCAGAGAATGTATTTTTTTCTCTATATTTTCGGAGACATCTTGCATCTGATTCACTCTGGAAGACACATTCCTCAACTTCTGTAGCGCATTCTTTGCATACTGTTGTATTCCCAGCGACATCCAGTTAAAGCGTGTGAAACCTGGCTGAATGTGTTTCTCAACATCCATTAAATGCTCCTTCATAAACAGTAACTGTAACAATCGAAAAGTTAAAAAGAAACTTTTACACAATAAGCAAATAGAACAGTTACAGTATGACGTAATTAGATGCTCAGATTATTTGATTTACTGTAAAATAAATTATCATCTCAATCTCCTTACTCTCACTTTCTCTAAATTATCCTTGCACGAGTGCAATTTGGGCTAATTATGGACTGCACCACACATATTATTATTATTACAGCAAATGATCGATTTAACAGACCTCAATTTATCCCACTTTCAATATATAACGGACTATTTTGTGCCAAATTTATGAAATACCGGTGTAAAAATATTATTTAAAATACAATGGTGAATGGCTGCAAAATAAATTGACGCCCGAATACAATTACCACTAATTTGATGAAATACAGGGGTTAAAATGTAATTTAAAATATTACAACGAATGCTAGCGAACGAAATCGACATCTGAATGTAATTTGTGTGCCAATTTAATAGAAAGCCGGTGTTAGAATATTATTTAAAATGCAATAGCGAATTACCGTGAAAGAATATAAGGTAAAATACAATTTGTGCCAATTTAATAAAAAGCCAGTGTTAGAATATAATTTAAATGCAATATCGAATTACCGTGAAAGAATATGAGGTAAAATACAATTTGTGCCAATTTAATAAAAAGCCAGTGTTAGAATATAATTTAAATGCAATATCGAATTACCGTGAAAGAATATGAGGTAAAATACAATTTGTGCCAATTTTAATAAAAAGCCGGTGTTAGAATATAATTTAAAATGCAACTAGGGGACATAGACATAGACATAGACATTCTTTATTTGCACAATACATCTTTTTATGTTTATGTACATACAAAACAGGTGCATCGTCACTTATACAAACATAGAATCAGATACATGAAACTAGTATCCCAAAATACAAATAAAATGTTGATATGCACATATATCAAAAATGCACATATAGGACCGCTAACCTTTGTTTTGGAACAACCCGCATGTAAATCGGTCCAGTAGAACGGTCAGGCTCGCTGTCATTAGTTTTGCAAAAGTTTTTTAGTATATAAGATAGCAAATTAGCATGAAAGAATATGAGGTCCAAATACAATTTGTGCCAATTTAATAAAAAATCAATGTTAGAATATTATTTAAAATGCAATAGCGAATTAACGTACAATAGTAAGAAGTCCAAATACAATTTGTGCCAATTTAGTAAAAAACCAATGATAGAATATTATTTAAAATATCAAAGTGAATGTTGGCAAAAGAATATGATGTCCAAATATTACTTGTGCTAATTTTATAAAACATTGGAATTAAAAACGCAATTTAATATACAATAAGGAATGTTCGCGTAAGAAAATGATGCCTGAAATCAATTTGCTCTACTTTCTAAAAAATACCAACATTAAAATGTAATTTTAAATACAACCATAAAGGACTGCGAAAGAAAACAACACCCGAAAACAATTTGCTCTACTTTCTAAAAAATACCAACATTAAAACGTAATTTTATATGCAACCATAAAGGACTGCGAAATAAAACAATTTTCTCTAGCTTCCGTGCATAACCGGTTATTTTAATAACAACGTAGGTACGACAAACTCTTCTTACTTTTCGCACAGGTTCGGGTTTCAATAAGCCAAATCGACAATTTACTAACTTCAATTATCACTTTTACCCACAAATCCAGCAAAACCGAGCATAATAAATCTGTGAAAAATTTCAAACACCACTCACCTGTGGAGTGTCTAGCCGTTGAATGAGCGCTGTGTATTCCTTGACCATTTCCTTCAATATATCCAAATTTCCGTGTAACTTCTCGTGTTGGATAGCCAAAGAACGGATGATCGGAGGTAACGTAAAACCTAAAGTCTCGAGTAGTTCCGCTTCGGCTATAGTTTCTAAGATTTCATTACGAAAATTAACATCAATGCCGAACTGCTTCTCCGCTAGCATAGAATCTCCCACAAAGTCGGACCAGGGCTTGGTGTAGACTTCATTACCAGGATTTAACTTTGAAGTAAGATCGTAGCTTACTGTAAAATGTAAAAATTTTATAAATACAAACATGAAATTTATAAATAATCAAGTATAATTATGTATTCTTCGGTTTGTAAACAAATATAAAATTACTTACAATAAAAGTAAGGTCAATATTCATTAAAAAAAATTTGCCCTTGATATTTTAGGAAAATTATTAGTTTCGAGATATTTTGCACAAAAAACTTTCAATATGCATCATCATTATGAAACGGTCCAGTTATGTTTATGAAAATTTGAAAAAAGTAATACAGTACAACTTGGATAATTCAAACGTGTTTAATTCAAAATTACCGTTAATTCGAAGTTTCGGTTCGCTTCCTTGAACTTTATATGATATCAATGTAAAAAATTTATGGATAGTTCGAAGTCAACTTCTTTAATTCGAAGTTTTTTTTATCAACACTAAAAATAAAATCTTGCGCTATGAAAGGGATTGCTGAATTAATAGATCACTGTCAGGTAGATAGGGGCCAGGACATAGCTTAGCCGCTGTTGTTTATACACGTATTGTAATTCCAGACGCGGTACTGGCTACCAAGAATTTTTCCTTCCGAGAATTTTCTAGGTACCGATACAGTAGTTGGTCGATTGATGCTCTGCGTAATCTCTGTCTGTTGTTAAATCTCGAAAAACCTTTTGTAAACAGAACAGAAAAATCATCTTGTTTATTGACACTTGTACTGCGCATAACTCTATCCCACTTATCAATAATGTTATGGTTACCCCCCCCGCCCGTAACATGACTCCAATGGATCAGGCCATTATAAAAAATGTTAAGCATTTTTACAGGCGACTTATTGTACAAACGCTCTTGACAGATTCATTGGAAAACAAAAATTTAAAGGTGAATTTCAGCGGTACATTGAAGGACAAACCAGGGTAAGTGAAGCTGATTTTCATTCTCTTAACGTACTTGAGGATTTTGCAAACGTAAAAACAATTAATTCTACAAGGCAATCGGACATTTCACAATACTTTGTTAAAGTGCAGTATATATTTTTTATTATATTGTATACAATATAAAAGCATCATTTTCTTCTGATTGGTGAAAATAGGCCTAATCCTTATATAATAAACATATTCAACATGGTTTTTATTTCAATCATTTTGAGAACCTAAAAATCCAAAAACTATTTTACTTTTATAATTCAAATTTTTACAATTTTTATGGTGTTGTTCAGCTTTGAATTATCCTAGTTCTAGTGTAGTACAAAAATTTGGTACCATATCTAAATCTGGTATTAATCACATATATTATTTCTCAAGGCCATTTTTTTTTGTCGGTACGCCATAACTTCCTTAATACATTATCAAATTACATGAATGAGGCATCATTTTAAAGCTTTCCTTAACCGCTACACCGGAAAAATATACAAAATACAATTATACGAAAAAATACAAAAAAAAAGAAATAAAGAATCCAAAAGTAACAGTGATGTAAGGTCAAGTAAGTTGTACGGATATTTTCATGGCGTTGGCAACACTGATGATAACAATACCCAGCTGGAGAGCTGCCATTACGCCACTACATTGCTATTTTTAATTAGTTGTACATTTAGTATCGTATAGTATACGCACTATACGATACTAAATATACGCTGTGTACTTTAATTAAGTGGGATTTAAGTAAGTTAGAATGTGAATGCTTCGCACGGGTCAGCTAGTTTATCTTAAATTTTGAAGAAGAAAAATCAGAAAATGATATTTGTTTTTACTTTATAAACATAAATTCTCCTACTACAATTAAGGTAGAAAATGAAGAAAAAACTTAAACAAAATAATGATTTATTCAAGGTTTTAATATTAATTAAGTCACTCCATCCCACATGAACTTTTGTATGAACTTAATAGAAACTAAACTCCCATAATACAGAGGAACTAAGCGACAAAACTACAAATTGACACACTTAAAAAATGAAATTGGTGCCGGTAACATATGTTAATTCCTTTGTATTATGGTTTTAAAAAATTTACAAAACAAGTATTTGTTCATTTTAAAAAGTTATTTGTTTGTCTAAACAATAATTTGTTAGTGTTAAGAGCGTTTTCATTAGTTCAAAACGTTTCCATACAAAAACGTTTTATGGATAGGGTGTGCTGAGATAGGGTGTTTTTAAAACTTTACACCCCTCTAACTTTTAAACGGTTAGTCGTATCAAAAAATAAAAATAAAAAAGTCTGAAAATAACTTGTAATATCCAAAATCATTATAAAATACATGGTGTTCTATAAGAAGTTCAAAAGTTGATCGCCATATTGGAAAATGGCGGCCATTTACAAATATTTTCCAATATTTCCCTGGTATTCATAATTGACACCAAGTTCCTCATACCAGACCTCTTATATGGCCAAATTTGTCACTTATATTCAAACTATTATAACTCATTAACTACTTATTCAATATACATGAAATTTTTACCATATCTTATTATATTGGTATATACAAAATTTGTATATTTACTTACCTAATGCAGCACTGACTTTTTTTTTAAGTCCAATTAAAAAACAATTTAAAAATAAGTTTACTCACAGTTATAACATTTACAAAAATATTAGGAGACACTTTATATTTGTTAGACCATAAACTGTCTGTTTTATTTGTGTTCAATTACTACAAAACTACATTTAATAAATCAAATAATTAACCTTGTATTTTAAATTCAGTCTAGCCACGTTTTAAGTGACTCTTGGTTTACAAAAGTTGTGCTACAGATTATTATAATCACAGATCTAAAACCGTAAACAGCTGGAAAAAATTACAAATCAAATATAACTGTACTGTAAAATGTTCTCTGAACACAATTCTGAAGTTAGTTTTAAAATAACAGTTGACGAAGTTATACGCATTTAAAGTTCCACTACAGATTAGTACGGAAAGCCAGGGAGTGGAAAAAATAAATCGCTACGGGTTACTACGGAATACCAGGGAAAGGGTTAAGTACTATACATCTTTATGTATATATAATTCTTCTGAACGCGTGTGTGTCACTGAACTCCTGCTAAACGGCATGACCAATTTTTATGAAATTATTTTGTTTGTTTGAGTGTGACCCTGGATGGTTTAGATTCCCAAGTGGTTCAGGTAGGTGGTGGTGGCTCTGGTTCTAGGAATTTGTTTTTTATATATAAAAAGCAGTGTCGGTTTCTTTGTTCTCTATAGACTCAAAAACTATTTGACCGATTTCGATAGAAAATTCGCACTTTATCCATATCATTGCTAGGAGTGGTTTAGACATTACAATTAATTCAGTCTAAAGGTTTATGGAAATGGTCTATGCAATAAATATAAATTAAACTAACTTACTACAAGCTATAAAGCTAAAATTACGTAATATGTAGGTAATATTATTTTTAAAAGATATGCAAAACTATTTACAGTTTCATTACTTAAGTCAAAGGAATAACTACCCTTAAAATTAAATAATAATCTACTTACTTTTTCTATGTCCTCAAAAACTACTCAACTAATTTTACTAAAATTTTACAATTTACACATATTGGTACCAGGATTTTTTTTAGAGAATATGGTCATTACAAATAAAAAGATTTAAAGGTGGTAACTACCACTTTGCAATAAAAATAAATTTTACTAAATTCCTACAAACCATAATTCTAAAATTATTTAGTATTATTCTTAATTGGTTTTTTTTTTATATTTTCAATTAGATTACTTAAGTCAAAGGGATGAAATGGGAAAACCACCCTTAAAATTAAATTGCCAGGTCACTAGTATTTTTACTTTCACCACCCTGCTCCCTGAACCCCAAAAAAAATTTTAGTGGAATTATCTGTTGGTGCTCCCTGAACCCAAAAATATTTTTAGAGAAATTATTTGTTTTGGTGCTCCCTGAACCCAAAAAAGTGTTTTTTTGGTGATGTCTGTTCGTGTGTCTGTTAGGATGTGTACAGAGCTGGAGACCATACCAACGGTCCGATTTTGATGAAATTTGGTATGTAGGTGTAGTTCTGGAGTATCTCCAGGCGTTTTTCCATTTTTTTAAATTTTTTATTTTTAAGGGGTTTGACCCTCGAAAAATGGCCAAAAAATGAGAAAATTTTAATTTCTCAAAAACGGCTCTAACGATTTTGATCAAATTTGGCTTACTTGTAGCCCTTAATGTACCCTACCGTATGCAAAAAACCGCATCTTTCTAAAAATTCTCGTTTAGGTAATAATAATAATAATAATAACTGATTTTTGGGGGTTGTTGGTCAAAAAGGGAGTTGTTTTTCAAAATTTTTCAAAACCTTTTTTCGTGCATCCATACAGGCCTAATTGACATGTTTGGTGCAAATTTGTTCGAAATCGATTGTAATAAGTTTAAATAATAATAATAATATATTTATAATATGGATGTGTGTTACATGCATCTAATATTTCCATTTTCCTACTTTTGTAATTCTAAATAACCACCTCCTATGCTACTCTTGGGAAGGTATAAAGTTTTAACTGGGAGAAAGTATGTGGCGCTTATCTGGTACCGTTTATTTTAATGTCTGAAAGAAAAGTTCGCCATTTAAAGTTTGCTGTCAGATTTATAGTTTTCTAGATACCAATAATGGCAAATTCACCTGCCATATTCACCTGCAATATATATAGAGTCACCTGTATATTGATGTTAGTTGTACAAATTGTAATTTGTCTATAAGAAATTAAATTTATTATTATTATTAAGTGTACATACATTTGTGCTAGCATTTATCTTAATTATTAATAATTCTGTACTTACACGGTGGTAGTTTGTCTTTGGAACGATTTCTTGCGACCCATTTCATCGTCATGGCAACTGCACCGATGCCCATCCCATCTTTTTGCTGCTGCGATTCTTCATCTTTATTTAAAACTTCACTTTTATTCAACGACTCTTTGATAGTTTTGCTTCCGCGTAAGTTAGGCAACAAGTAACTCCTTCTCACCGGAAGAGGAGGAAGTTGGGAAGACCTCATGATCGATGTGGTAGATTGGCTGGACGTCATCTGGCTCAGAAAACTTGCCCGCGTTTCCTTAGCTTTCTTCCTTACGCCCACTGTTGGTTTTGGTTGTTGTCCCGTTTCGGGTGCCTTTGCTTTAGAGGTTGCCGGAAAATCTAGAAAAAATTAAAAAATTATTCATTTATATTTTGAATATAAATATTGTGTTTTAGATTTTAAATTTCTATTATTTGTTTCCTCTCTATGCGTAACATAGTATTTGTTTACTTCTTTTGTAACATCTTCAATTTGCTGTACAGGATTACGTCTCAATACCACAAGAATATTAACCCTCACAGTGCCCTGGTTATAGCTAAAAATTGGCGAGCCGGTTTTTAGTGATTTGCAAGCATATTTTAAAAAATTCGCCAAAAATAGTAATTCTATCCCAATCCAAAAATGTTCTATACCTTTTTTACAACAAACAAGTGCGGCTGGGGTAGAGGTAGCAATCACGAGGAGGTTAGTTCCTTACAACTGGCTGGCCGGCATGCTCGAAGTGTGTTGTGTGTTATTATTTATTAATGTTGGACATGTATTGTTTTATTTAATGTTAGGTGTGCTTTTTGTTATTTGTGTTTCTTGTGACTTGACAATGGAAGTATAGTGTAGTCTTCCGAAACCGGTCGTCGCTGAAAAAATAATTCAGAACTGTTGACGGTACCTTGTAACGTGCTGTTCGTTCACCAGCCATTTACAAACAAATTTATTAATAAAAAATAAATAAATTAATTAAATTTTGACAAGTTTTTTTTTTAAGTGACTTTAATAAAAAAAAATAACCTTTTGCTGCGTAACAATTACTTGTAATATCGTACTTTCAATTTATATACTTTACTTTATTAATATATTTACCAATTCAAAAACTATAAAATACTACTCCCTTAACCATAACAAAAACAATAAAACATAACCCCAAAATTGAAAGCAGGCTATGTTATAGTCAAATCTGTGATCATCACAGTTGACTACCAAATCTCTGTTACGCATATCTTATTAAACATCTGCGCGCTCGGTTGTCAACTACTGGGCCCGTGACTCTAAGATGACGAGATCTGTGTTCTTTTCACAGATAACATCTCCCAGACTCACAGACTGCGGGAAACAAACCGACGTCATTTTTTATCACTTAAGCTACACTGATTCTAAATTTCAAACAAAGGTTCAATTTACCATGAAGTACTTCTAGGAAGGAAAGGTCTCAAATTAAGAAAGCATAGTAGTTGGCAATAAACTTTTAATGCCACATTTCAAGATTTAAGCATACAAAAATTTTAGAAAAAAGTATTGGCAAATCATGGTACATATCTAACAACTTCAAACACTCACGCATACACTCTAATAATCAACCTTTTAAATTTAAACATACAACAATATTAATTATTAAATTCTTTAAATGCAGACTTATTTATAATTAGATTTATTACTTACGTATATTCTTTGTTTTATAGTGCACTTTTATTAAAAGAATCTTACGATTTTTCAAAATGATTTTAAATTACAATTACCCCTTAACTAAAATTTTCCCTCTTTCATGTCTGTTCGTAGCACTCTAGCCTCGTCGTATTGAATTCACTTAACACTTGTAGAAACGTTTAAATAAGAAACATGTTTCAAACCGTATTCATTTACAAGAGTCCGCCATAGCTCATTTTGAACCGACGCTACCAACGAAATTTTCAAAGTTAGTTTTCTTAACTCCACCACGTACGATTTACGCCGTTTTACATTCTACGTGCACAGCACTGTCTCTAATAGTCGTAGCACATACTTTAACGGTATTTATACCTCAAATACTGCTAAAAACCACATTTGTGAATACATTTCACCACGGACTTACAACAGGTCTTCACTGTATCAGCTCTCAGGAACAAGTAAGACAAAGGCCTCGCTTTAGGCGTCTAAATCGTGTGACAGTGACGTCATATCACGTGATGCTTCTCCAGGGGACCGCAAATATGTCTCCCTATGCTTAGTTATGTATATTACCAACATCTCAAACCAAAATTCTGTCCTTGTTTATTACAATTGTCCCCTAGACCGAGTTACACACACTACCAACATCACAAATCAAAATTCTGTTCTTGCAATAACTACAACTGTACTTTCAATGTTTATTAACTGTAGGCTAGAAATCGAGTGAATCAAACTTCTTCAATTTACTTTAACACTGTACGATGTTTTGTATTTTAGACATTGCTAATTTTATGTAAGTTTCTTGTTTTAAAATTGAAATTAGATATTAAATAAAATTTTATTTTGTATTATTTAAAACGTCTGCATTTCCCCTTTGAATTTCTATGTTTATTATTTATTTATAAAATACTAAGTTTTAAAATAGGCTAAAATGTCCAAAATTTACATAGCAACTCCCTTTACGTTATACCCTTATTTAAATGATTAAAATCCCTGAAACTCACATATATTACAACCTAAGGTATGTAACCTAGTTTAATACTATTACAGTTCAGGAGGATAACTAACACTCATGTACCTTTTTATTTGAAACTTTATTATTTAAAGTCAAATAAAATAGATTTTGAAGCAAATCAGCCAATAATAACGTAAATAATGCGGGAACTCGCACCTCAATGGTTTTCTCACGGCCTACAGTACTATCTGAATTCTGTCCAGTCCCAACTACCTCGGATAATCGAGGTCCTACTTACTGTATATACCGGGTGTCCCATGAAGAGGTCCCTATTTTTGAATTGATATGACAGACGTATAGAGCGCGCTACAGACTTGAAATTCTACAGTCGTGACTAACACATATGTAAAAGAAATACACCTGAGTATCAGTTAATTCTGACTGATCCAAACAAAATGGCGGAAAAACAAAAAAAACAACAAAATCAGCAATCGTATTTTAAGGGTAAACCTACTTTTATTTAGAATAGGAACAGCTACAGCTGTTTAGACTATTTTAAATCTATCAGCTGACTGCGTGTATCCACAACAATGAACATATTTGGTAATAAACATTGGCATTTGTTATTAAGTTGCATTGTAAAGTGTCTTATGTACCATGCCGTTTTCAACTGAGCAAAAAGTGAAATTTTGTTCCTGGGCTATTGCCTTTGAAAATGATTATGAAGCAATAAGGTGTTTTAGGGAAAGGTACCCAGGTGTAGTTCCACCGTCAAGAAAATCTATTCGTAAGTGGAAGACTATCCTACTAGAAACGGGGTCAATACAAAAAAAAATACTATAGATCCTCCAACATAGAAAATGAAGAAATCGTATGTGCTGCTTTCATGGAATCTCCAAATACGCCTAATTCAGTAAGAAAGGTGGAATCTGCTACAGGGATACCGAAGTCATCTGTCCAAAGATATGCCAAAAAGAACAAAATCAAACATTATAAAACTCATTTAGTTCACGGACTGCTTGAAGATGATCCTAACAGACGATTGGAATTTTGTTCGAAAATAATTGAAAAGACTGACGTAGATAGCAAATGGCATGAAGGAATCGTGTTTTCAGATGAAGCGACATTTTATCGAACAGGAACTGTAAACAGGCATAATTGTCATCACTATAACACAAAAAATTCACATATCTTACAAGAAGAGAAATTAAAATCAACATGTATAACAGTTTGGGCTGCTGTTACCAAGGATGGTGTTTTGTCGTATGACATATCCCGACAAACAATGACTGGAAAAAGGTATGCATCAGTTTTAAGCAATCACATAGTTCCTCATCTTTCTCAGCCTGAGATGAAAGACGTTTTTTTCCAACAGGATGGAGCTCCTCCGCATTATGCTAATGTGGCCAAAGCAGTTTTGGACCAAAATCTTCCTAACCGTTGGATAGGTCGTGGCAGCAGCTTCATGGACTGGCCCCCAAGGTCTCCAGACTTGACTGTTTGTGACTTTTTTCTGTGGGGCTTTTTGAAGGAGAAGGTTTATTGTCATAACATTGCGACAGACGATGAACTAATGAGGTTGATCGAAGAGGAACTGTTGTTGATACCTCGAGAGTTGTTCAGCAAAGCGTATGGCTGTTTTCTATTTCGTTGTCATCAGTGCATTGCGATCGATGGACATCAGTTTGAATAAGGTTTATGGATCAAATAGATTTAATTTATTTATAAGTTACTTATATCTTTAATTCCCTAACGTTGTTTAGTGCTTAGTAACATCGTTAAAATTCAATAATTATGTTGTAACATTTAAGCAAATAAAACTATTTTAACGAAAAGGTACTATTTCTTCGATATCCCGCCATTTTGTCCTAATGTGTCAGAATTAACTGATACTCAGGTGTATTTTTTTTACATATGTGTATGTTAGGACTGTTGAGTTTCAGGTTTGTAGAGTGTTCGGTGCATCTAATATATTAATTCAAAAATAAGGACCTCTTCGTGAGACACCCGGTACATACTAGGATAGTTAGATAGAACTTACGATTTTTTAAAACCTTCGATGATAGGTGTTGCGTGTCATTTCACACATTGCAAATTCCTATATTTGCAACCAA
The DNA here is from genome assembly GCA_018207615.1 of Philaenus spumarius. Lineage (NCBI taxonomy): Eukaryota > Metazoa > Arthropoda > Insecta > Hemiptera > Aphrophoridae > Philaenus > Philaenus spumarius. The sequence goes on from JAGFPH010019151.1 coordinate 13,343, forward strand.
CAAACTATATACCCCACCATTATAGACTAACACAAAACCCAGTGGTCATTTGTATTATGAAAGTGACTGTACAAAAATGTAAAGCATTACCATTCACCGTTAGTGTTTAAAAAAATATAAAGTACTTATTCCTGTGACAATATGAGGATAGAACTAACAGTAAATAAATTATAAGTAGTATTTACCTATTTCCCTGTCCAAGGGCACCAACTTGATAACATTTTTTTTCAAAGACTCTGATATAAATGGTACAGCGTGTGTGATCCAATTGATATACTTCTTACTTTCATAGGCCTTCATGAGTTTAGCTAGGCTTAGATATTCAGCAAACGCCTGTAAAATTAAACTATCAATTCACTGATACAATGCAATCGAAATCACATAAGAGCATTTCTGCTTAAACCTAGAAAAGTCTGTGATTTAATATTAGCGCACAAAATCCATGATCGTATTGATAATAATATTTTGCCAAGAGAAAATTATCTGTGAAAATTATTACGAATTGCAATAGGGCCTGTTGCGGGTCTTGTGATATAACATCTTCTCATAAAACAATTAAGTATAATTGTGGAAGTGTTTGTCGATTTAAATAAACATTATATCTTCAGAAGAGAGACTTACTTGAAACTTAAAAAGAGTAGACAAGTGTCTCGCATCTCGATGAAATTTCTTAAATTTCTTCGTTATGTACAACAAGTATTTCAACAAAAGTGTTTTAACGTCTCAAATGAAGTGTCTGCGAGTAAAACACAGTTTGTCGAGTTAAAATAACTAACTCTTTTGCTTGATGAATTGCTAGCACTACGTTTTTTAGAAAACAATTTTTCATCATGTCTGTTAAACTTAATGTCTCTAAATTTAGCATTTTTATATATATATTAAGTCTATTATGTATTTTTATTTTCTGAACCATAGTTTGCACCTGCAAGTACTCGTTATATATTTAAACCTGAAAAGTAATTTAGAAATTCATAAACTAACAAATTAGATAATTTTCAAAATTAACTAGTGAAATTAATAAATGATGACCACACATAGTTGACAATGTATGTGAGATGACACAATTCAGTTTACACGAGAGGAGAGAAGTTGTAACAGCTCAAGCTGTAGTTAAAATTGGCTGATGGCAGAGCTTTATCATCTGTGAGTTGCCACAACTGCATCTTTATAACGATCTATGTTTAAATACTCTTTTATTACGTAGCAGTGTATGGAATTATCGTTGCTACTATTTATTCATTAGTCATTGATAGTAAATAATATATTTTGAAATATTAGCTTTCATCAAATTTAAATTTATCTCTCAATTTCACCTGCACGTTGTCAAATTACCTGTGTCACATTTCAATATAACAATCCGAAATGTAATTATTTTTATACTATCTAGAAATTTTATAGAAACTTACATTGTTTTTCAGTTCAGAATTTTTAAATTCTTCCACTTTTTGGAAAATTAAAACTGATTTTTTAAGCTTGTGGAAGAGAAGTCGTTCCCAAAAGATGGCTCCAGCTACAGGAGGGTGGTCTCTCAGCAGAGGTGGGTGTCTCTTGCCTTTCTGGAGAAAAAAGATACCAGTTGTTATAAATTACACAAAAAATTTTAAAAATTGCACTATGGCACGAAATAAGGATCTGTATTAAATCATTATTTACTTTAAATACATAAAATAAACAAAATTATTAGCGAATTTCCATAGGAAAATGTGAGCTATTGCAGTGGCCCTTATGGTTAGTAACAACCCAGGTTAGTACAAAATAATATTTTAAGTTAGGCCTAGACTGAACTAACATTGTTTCAACCAATAACAAACCAATTAAAACTTGCGTTATGGAATTTAAAAATAAGAAAAAACTATGTCACATCCTAATTAAAAATAAATAAGACATATTACAATTTAATAGTAGGCCTACTGTATTAATTGATAATATATGGTAATTGATAGTGAGTAACCAATATTAACAGCTGATTTCAAAATAAATATAAAACAATTATTTGTATTTCTAACTTTTTGGTTAGGTTTTTGATTAAGTGTAGACCTGAGCCTTACTGGTTCTTTTAACCTTTATTATAACTGCTGTTATAAAATATAATATAAAATAATTTGATAATAATTTGAAATAATTAGATTTGAACATTTAACATTATTTACCGAATTGTATTATATCTGCGTTATTATAGATTTAATGAAAGATAATAATAACATCTTT
>JAGFPH010019152.1:0-15550 GCA_018207615.1 Philaenus spumarius
AAGTAAACATTTGAGCTATTTGAGTTGCGTCAATGTCCATCCTTACAGCTGTAACACCAAAAAAAAAGAAGAGATATTGAAGCCGCGTTTACACTTGTAGACGGAGAGCTAAATAGTTAAGTTATATAGTTGAGCTATATAGTTGAGCTACATAGTTGAGCTATATAGTTGAGCTATATAGCCGAGCTAGGCTATATAGCGCTGTTACATAGCTCCACTATATTGTGGTATAAACGTTTTTCTAGCAGCTACAAATAACTGTACTGAAGTTGTAAATTTTATTTACTTCACCTCAAGATGACGAGCAAGAAATAAATTCTTGCTGCTGCTGCAACAGTTACACTATCTACAAAAAGAAGAAAACGTAGATATTGGGTGAAACCATCATTTGAATGTATAAACAGATAACAGTGATATTGATTTGTTAAAAGATTTACTTGAAGATGATAGGGATGATAATGTGGGAAATCCGTCTATTTGTGAAATTCGATGTGATGGAAGTTTAAACAAATTTTTTAGAATGACCAGTTGTAATTTCGAATATTTGCTTAATGTTATTGGACCAAAAATCAAAAAGAACGACACAAATTTTAGATGAGATGGCAGAAATAAAATGGAGGTTAAGGTGGGGGGGGGCTATATATAGCTCTGCTATAAACAAATTGCACATCTAGTTCTAGCAGAGCTATATAGCTGGGCTAGATGTTTTCTTTGATCTTTACCGACAACAAACGGATAGCTCGTTTTCTGCTATAAAACTTTGGAAATCTGTTATTTAGCTGAGCTATATATAACTCAACTGAATAGTTCTCCAGCTACAAGTGTAAACGCGGCTTTAGTACAGATTTTCGTCGAATTTAAACTCCGCTTGAGATCGCAAAGCAAGTCTGTTTCCCACGCTGTTAAAACTGTCATTTTGTATTACCTTTGTCCGCGCTGCCTTTTAACAGTTTATTCTAATTTTGTGGAACAAATAATACAGTGTTAAATAGTTTACAAAATGAGAATTTACAAGTATACAGATAAATTCTATGATTTATTCTCTACACTTTCTTATAAAAATATTTAACTTTTGGGCAAAGGATATATTATTTCTAAATTACAATTCAAACTAGGCGTAGTTTTGTTAGCAATCTTGTAGTAGGAACATAAAAACTGGTGTTTTCAAAATAAGAAATTTGAAATTGATATATATTTTTATACAGTTCTATTTAGAACTAAATTAAGAAAGTTTTGTACATTTTGAAAATAAGAACTCCAACTATCCGGATTAATTGGGACCGAACCCGATCCGGATAATCAAAAATCCGGATAATTGGGTTTTCTCGAAAAAAGGAAGTTTTGAGTAGAAAAACGTAAACAAAACACAATAGAGAAGATTTACGGTATTTATTATGAAAAAAACAATATCAATGACAATGTTTACATTACATAATATTAACAAACAATCACTGTAAAATACATTATTTTTTGAACATACCAAGCAGAGTCAGCTGTTTTGCTACTTTAAATCGATTCCGCGCCGCCAAGTCTCGCATCCGTTAGACTATGTTCTTATTCAAATCTGATCTGGATATTTGGCGATCCGGATAATAGGAGTCCGGATAATTGGAGTTCTACTAATTACAAACAATGATTACTACTTTTTATGTAGGCCTTAAGTTGAACTTTTTCCTTTCGTAACTGAACATATTTGGTTTCTTGAGCTAATAACGTTGTACAATTTACGGGGACACACGAATTGCCACAAATTTTGGGTCCATCTGAAACGCACGAACTGCCACAGTCATTAGAGGGGATTAGAAAGGGTCAACTCGCAAGATAAGAAACACACGAACTGCCACAAGGGTTCGGTCAGGTAGCGGCTCCAAGTGAGGGAAAAACGGGAATTATACTCCCTCGGTTACCCCCATCCCCCCACCCACATACTTGTCTTCTTTTCTGGTATTTTCGAAGGCATTAAACAGTCTTGTTACATACCTAACAGTGGGAAGATGTCTCTTCCGGAATTTAGTGTGGTGTTGAGTGAAAGGGGTCAGGAGTGTTTGACTATTGATGGGTTTAGATTTGTTAAACAGTATGTTTATAATTGTTCTATGTTAGGTTAGGTTAGGTTAGGTTAGGTTAGGTTAGGTTAGGTTAGGTTTATTAACTTCGTGCTATGTTAATAACAGTTATTTTTAAAGGATTCTTGATACTAGAAACTATTAAATGCAATATTGATTGGAAATAAAACGCTCCTGTTGCAATATTTTTTTGTCTCGATGCTGAGCTATCACTTCTTTGACTTCTTGAGGCCGATTGAAAACAATGGTTATTACTCACAGCCTTAGCCGTTTTTCCCTGACTTATGTTTGAAATATAAGTAATGTGCAGGAATATCATCGAGGGATAACCGCGGGAGTATAATTCCCGTTTTTCCCTCACTTGTAGCCGCTACCTGACCGAACCATTGTGGCAGTTCGTGTGTTTCTTATCTTGCGAAATGACCCTTTCTAATCCCCTCTAATGACTGTGGCAGTTCGTGCGTTTCAGATGAACCCAAAATTTGTGGCAGTTCGAGTGCAGCCACAATTTACATCAATCAATTTTTTTACTGGCATGTATGTATTATTTGAGCTTTTTTATAGAAAAAAACTATGGAAAACTTTTGGATTGGTTTATAATTACTACTATATTTGGCGAATTTTTGGAAATATGCATGCACACCCACCGAAATGGCTTGGCAATGCAACAAATTAGAATTACAGTTGTAGTAGGGTTAAGCCTGGAAAAGATAAAGTTATGCAGAATATGTATCAATCAAGACTTTTGTGCAGTTTAAAGAATATAATACAAAAACAGCATTATTTTACTATTCGTGGATGCACTAACTGTTTCGTTTCAACGTCAGCTTGTATTAAAGAAATAATATAGAGGGTGTCTCCGAACATACTAACATCGCTTTGTAGAATAAAAGCACATTTGGAAAAAATAAGTTAAAAAGCTTCAATAAACATAGGTCGAAACACATTTTGTTTTCCATCCATCCAGCATTATTTCTTTTCAAAAACTTAATGTCTTTGAATGTATATAAGAGACTAGCTGACCCGTACGGCGTTGCCCGTAATGGTTGGTATTTTCAGTATTTTTAACGTAATTCTATTCTTTTTAAGTGTTCAGTCAGTGAGTAGTATTTGGCTTATATATATATAAATATATAGATCTTAAATGATACAAGCACTATTGTGATAATAATAAAAGATCTGAAATTATGATTTTAGTAACTTTGATAACCCCAAACCCCTCCTAAAATTTCGAAATTTTTCATACCCTTTCTTAGTGAGCACCTTTGGCCCTAGAGGAAGCTACATACCAAATTTCATTTCAATCCGTTCGGTAGTTTTTGAGAAATTGTGATGAGTGAGTCAGTGAGTGAGTGAGTGAGTGAGTGAGTGGTATTTCGCTTTTATATATATAGATTGAGTTCAAATTTGATGTGCACATTTTTACTTTGTAAACGTTTACGGGGATATAATCAATCAGAACAGTGTCTTGTTTATTTTCAAAATGGCGTTTATTAAATGTCTAGAGTTAAATAAATATCTCTAAAATGTTTAACGAGATTTTGAAAATATACTAGACATCGCTATGATTTTTTTGTACCTTAATACAAACAAGTTTACATATCAAATATGTACACCAAATTTGAACTCAATACCTCAACTACTTCAAAAGATATTAAGTTTGTTTTTGTAAAAAAATGGCGGATATATGGAAACAAAGCGATTTCGGACCTATGTTTACTGAAACTTTTTATCATATTTTTAATCAAGAAATTCTACAAACGGTGCAGCTTGTTCCGGTACATACTTTAGTTCCAAAAATTATTTTCAGATTTAGAAAACGTTTTTGCAAAGTAATTAAGGCGAATAATTAATTACCACCTACATACGTGTAGTGGATCTGGTTGGGCGGATTTTTAAGGAATATATTTCAGACTCTGTATAGAATGTCTGTATGGAAAAGTTTATAATTATAAAAAAAAAAAACTGACCAAAGTAGAACCACCAGACGTATAAAAGGCCGTCGCAATTTTCGCCGTAACGAAAGGTTCAACGCATTTTAAACGGTAGTTTCGTCCGTTCTCAAGATGTCGACTTAAAACGTTCATGCAAATTAACAAAAAAGTATAAACATCGATCCTTTGTAAGTGTAGAATTATTACAGCTTCAAAACAGACAATTTAAAAAAAAATTAAGCTTTTTTACATTTACATAGGCCATGATGTACCGGCCTCAATAACATGAGAACTTTTCACATAGGTATTTTTAATCGCTGTTGCTTAGCAACAACTATTACGTGCTATGAAGTGGTTACTCTTACGAGCAATTTTAATTGGCACGTCATAAGACGTGTTTAATCAATATGTCACATATGAAGCCCAATGAAATGGTTAGCAAGTATTTTTGTAGAATTATTACAACTTAAAAACGGACATTTACAAAGTTTATAAGCTCAGTCAAAATGAAATGAAATGACAATTTATTTTACCCTCTTTCATACACCATTCAAACTGCCAAAATACAAACTTAAACTATACTCTATGTAATAAAATAAACAACTTTTATAAACACAGTACAAAATATAAAACATAAAATATAAATTCATAATACAAAATAATAACACAAAAGTATTTCCTGCTATATTATAAGAAAATACTAAATGGCCAATTTAACCCAAGGTTAATATCAGTTTGTAGTGAAATATTTTAGGCAATACTAAAAATAAATAGCTCGATGGGAAAGAAAAGCGACGTGACCGTCAAGTTCAAGTTACACTTACAATCAGAAAATACATTTAGAAAACATGTATTTGGCTTCGATGATAAAATAATTCAAATCAACAAAACAACAATAAAATAACAATAAAAAATCTTGATAACAATAACTTAGTAACACAATAATAAAATCATAAATACAAAAACAAAACAAAAATACAAAACTAAATAAATAAATAATATAAAATAACGCTGCATTAATTTAATTGTTTCCAAAAACAGCTTTTTTTTTAAATAAAAAGTTTACAAAGAACTAAATATAATATATGTTTTTTACTAATTTTATAAAACGAAAAACAAAACTTCCTTTGTCACATGTTAGGTATAGATCCAAAACTATTTTAACACAGTACATTACAACTTCACTCATACATACTCACACCCACACGCACACTCTTAGCCTTACTATTTGTGTATTACTTTGAGAACTTTTTACACGGGCTATTTTATTCGCTGTTGCTACGCAACAACTATCATCTGCTATGACGAGATTATCCTTGCGAGCAATTTTACATTGAACGCCATTTAACGTGGTTGTTCAATATGACACGTACGAAACCCTCCTGAAAGGGTTAAACATTTTCGTAGAATTATTATAGCTTCGAAACAGAAAGATTTTTTAAATAGATGTAAATCGAAAGAACCTACAAACCAGGACACCATGAAATACAACAACATATTTCAAAGAACAAAATGTATTGTGTTAAAAGGACAAGATTTACACCGGGAACTGACTCGGAGATATATCGCGAACCTACTTTCTACGGATAATACATATACTTCTTTTATTCTGTTGTAAATATATAGTTCCGGTGTATAAATAGAAACAAAACCACATGAATCATGAAAAGCCGTAACTGCGGGACTTCCCAGTAAATCATAGAGTCCCTTAGCCACGGTGTATTAACACGACCCGCTCAGTATTTATGGGAACCGACTCGTTGTACTGAACGAGTATATATATTGTACACAGGGGGCTCCAAAATGTCGTTAAAACGATAATCGACTTTAGTTTATCTAAGTTTAAAGATGAGCTTTTGTCGTCTTAAATATATTCATGTGTTAGAATTTTAACGGTCGCATTTTAAGTTCAGTTAGGGCCACGATGGCCGTGGTTGTTAAGGCGTGAAAGCTTTATCAATCGTCATGTCAACCATCAATGGAAAAGTTCCTGGTTCAATTCCCATTGAATCCCGAATAATTTTCTAAATGGTTTCTTAACAGACATCATTGGCTGTGGTTCGGATTCCACGTAAAACTGTAGGTCCCGTCTTCATTACCCTTAAAGTGCAAAATAGCAGAACGTTAAAAAAAAATACGTTCAGTTTGGTACACACGATATTTTTCTAAGTCGCTCAAACTAGTTTGTTCGCCAAAAAATCCAACAACCTGAATCATGTTCTTTGACAGGAAGTAACTATTTTTTTAGATTTTCGTACTAGATTTAAACTTTTCTGGGTTTATCTACAAAAATAAATGTAGGAGATTATTCAGTACATATGGTTTTCTTCACTAATTTTTTGCTAACGATACCTATAGTTCTTTTTTTTTCATAGGCAGTATAGGCACAACAAGGTCTCCTTAATGTATATGCATTTATAACATACACTGTAATATAGATACTTACCCACTTAAAGAAATATAATTTTATTATACAAAAAACATAATAGAGACAAATGAAAACGTACAAAAAAACTCGGAAATACAAAATAAAGAATAAATTATTATTTAAAAAAATGCTAAACAAAATGTATATAAAATTTTTAGAGTAAATAACAAAAAATATGTATAATAAAGTACAGTACCTTTTATTTTTCCGTCAGTGACCTCTTTTTTGTTGTTGTTCTTTGACGCGTTTCGGGACGTCTATACCATCTTCAGAAAAGCCCTCTATATATAGAGGTTGTCAAAACGTTAATAAAACACATAAAAACATATAAAACACAACACATTTAAAAAACACAGAACTTAGATGCCCAATGTATGACATCCGGACATCGACTGACTGCACGCTATCAGTCCACGCTCTAATCTACAATTATTTGCCGCGGGCTTTCTGAATTCTAATTGCTGTGTCATATATAGGAACAACAACAAACTAGAGGAAGCTACATATAAAATTTTATTCCAATTCGTTCAGTAGTTTTTAGAGAAATCGTGATTTAGTAACATTGACCCCCCCCCAAATCACATAAAATTCGAATTTTTTGAAAACCTCTCTAAGTGAGCCACTATGGCCCTAGAGGAAGCTACATACCAAATTTTATTCGAATCCGTTCAGTAGTTTTAGATAAATCGTGATTTAATAACTTTGAACCCCCCAAACCGAATTTTTTAAAACCCTATCATATCAGCACCTACGGCCCTAGAGGAAGCTACATACCAAATTTCATTCCAATTCGTTCAGTAGAGTTAGAGAAATCATGTGATTTAGTAACATTGATCCCCCTTAAACCCCAATAAAATTTCGAATTTTTTGAAAACCTCTCTAAGTGAGCCACTATGGCCCTAGAGGAAGCTACATATCAAATTGTCCTCCAATCCGTTCAGTAGTTTTAGAGAAATTGTGATTTAGTAACTTTGACCCTCCCAAACCGTTCTAAAATTTCGAATTTTTTTAAACCCTTTCTTCTCAGCAAATACGGCCCTAGAGGAAGCTACATACCAAATTTCATTCCAATCCGTTCTGTAGTTTTAGGGAAATCGTGATTTAGTAACATTGACCCCCCTTAAACCTCCCTAAAATTTCGAATTTTTTGAAAACCATTCTTAGTGATCCCCTATGGCCCTAGAGGAAGCTACATACCAAATTTCATTCCAATCCGGGTTCAGTAGTTTTAGAGAAATCGTGATTTAGTAACTTTTAACCCACCCCCAAACCCCCCTAAAATTTCGATTTTTTTTAAAACCATTTTTATTGAGCCCCTGTGGCCCTAGAGGTAGCTACATACCAAATTTTATTCCAATCAGTTCAGTAGTTTTAGAGAAATCGTGATTTAGTAACTTTGACCCTCCCAAACCGTTCTAAAATTTCGAATTTTTTGAAACCCTTTCTTCTCAGCACCTACGGCCCTAGAGGAAGCTACATACCAAATTTCATTCAAACCCGTTCAGTAGTTTTAGGGAAATCGTGATTTAGTAACATTAACCCCCCTTAAACCCCCCTAAAATTTAGAATTTTTTGAAAACCTTTGTAAGTGATCCACTATGGCCCTACAGGATGCTACATACCAAATTTCATTCCAATCCGTTCAGTATTTTTAGAGAAATCGTAATTTGTAACTTTGAACCCCCCCTCAAACCCTCCCAAAATTGCGAATTTTTTGAAAACCTTTCTTGGTGAGCTCCTATGGCCCTAGAGGAAGCTACATACCAAATTTCATTCCAATCCGTTTAGTAGTTTTAGAGAAATCTTGATTTAATAACTTTGAACCCCCAAAACTCCCCTAAAATTTTGAATTTTTTAAAAACCTTTCTTGGTGATCCCCTATGGCCCTAGAGGAAGCTACATACCAAATTTAATTCCAATCTGTTCAGTAGTTTTAGAGAAATCGTGATTTAGTAACTTTGAACCCCCCCAAATCCCCCTAAAATTTTGAATTTTTTTAAAACCTTTCTTGGTGATCCTCTATGGCCCTAGAGGAAGCTACATACCAAATTTTATTCCAATCCGTTCAGTAGTTTTAGAGAAATCGTGATTTAGTAACTTTTAACCCCCCCAAACCCCCCTAAAATTTCGATTTTTTTGATAACCATTCTTATTGAGCCCCTATGGCCCTAGAGGTAGCTACATACCAAATTTTATTCCAATCCGTTCATTAGTTTTAGAGAAATCGTGATTTAGTAACTTTGAACCCCCCCAAACCCCCCTAAAATTTTGAATTTTTTGAAAACCTTTCTTGGTGAGCCCCTATGGTCCTAGAGAAAGCTACATACCAAATTTTATTCCGATCCGTTCAGTAGTTTTTGAGAATTTTGCAAAACAACACCCTTTTTGGCCAAAAACCCCAAAAAATCAGTTATTATTATTATTATTACTTAAACGAGAATTTTTAGAAAGATGCGGTTTTTTGCATATGGTAGGGTACATTAAGGGCTACAAATAAGCCAAATTTTATCAAAATCGTTAGAGCCGTTTTTGAGAAATTTAGATTTTTCTCGTTTTTTGGCAACTTTTGGGGGGTAAAACCCCTTAAAAATCAAAAATTTGAAAAAATGAAAAAAATGCCTGGAGATATGCCAGAACTACACCTACATACCAAATTTCGTCAAAATCGGACCGTTGGTATGGTCTCCAGCTCTGTACACATCCTTACAGACACACGGACAGACATCACAAAAAAAAACACCTTTTTGGGTCCAGGGAGCACCAAAACAAAATATTCCACTAAAAATATTTTTGAGTTCAGGGAGCACTAACACAGATAATTCCACTAAAAATTTTTTGGGGGTTCAGGGAGCACCAAAACAGATAATTTCACTAAAAATTCAAATTCGAAAATTTGGACGAAAACAATACTTTCTCCATATACTACGTATAGGGTGGAGAAAGTAAAAAGAGGTCACTGACGGAAAAATAAAAGGTATTGTACTTTATTATATATATATATTAGTGACCTGGATACTATAAAAATGAATTCATTAAAAAATATGTTATTAATATTTAATATATTTGTTGAAGTAAAGAATAACCTTCTTGTAAACAATATTCAGTACAATATATTTAACCAAATTATTGGCAAGTTGCAGATTGGTTTGCAGCATTATTAAAGTTTTACTTGATGTTCAAAAACTTGTTTGTCATGGCAAGAGCTTGCAAGTGTATACTTTATGGTTGTTTTGCTTTAAAGATGTACTTTTAATAAAAACAATTCAACACTTGATTTAACTTTGAATATTGTACTTTAACATGTTATAAACTCAGATATGGTTTTTGAAATTAGGCTACGTATAATTTTCTTTGACTAAAAACATTAGGCTATTTTGCAATAATCTACGAATGAATGTACTCGAGTAGTTCAGAATTAAAAACTAAATCAAATAACATAGTAACTGTTACTGTTTCGCTTGAGGTAAACTCAAGGCATTTTAAAGCTTAAGAATGTAACAAAGATAGATCGTGTACCTGGGTTTGACATGATGGAAATTCTGCTTAGTTTAAATAAATTTAGCAATAAACATGGTATTGTTACGCACTCCGGTTCGATATTGTGTTTAAACGAACTAACACATGAACACTACTTCGTTTATCAAATTTTATTTACAAGTGAACATAATAAAACATTGAAACTAAATGTTAGACATTCTTAACCTACGCTAAGAGAAACGCTCGTTCCGGTCGTGATGGCCGCTTGTGGAAAGATAAGTGAAATGGATATTAACGGAATCTAGAAGACGAGCCCCTAGCGCTTTGGGCTGCCAAAGAAGAAAGTTAGGAAAGGGAGAAGATACTATCAGATACGCTTAAATGTAAATGAAGCTCCCAGGATAGCAATAAGGTTGTTTAAATGTTATAATAAAGATTTATCTAATAACGATACAATTCATAGATCACACAATTGACATAAATCAATTTCTTACATTATTTTCATGAAAGTTGTATAATATAATTGATTTATAGTTATTTATTTACTTACATACATATTGATATATAGTTGACAGAACTACTGAACATGTTTTATTTACGAACATAAAAAAAAATAGGCCTACGTTGGTTTTGAAAATATTCAGTAATTACACGTTTTCCTAAACAACTACTCAAAAACTAAAAATATTGTATCTCAGAGTCTATATGACCCAGCATAATCAGTTTCGTCTTAAGCTTTAGCTAATTACCTCTACTACAAATGTTATTATGCTAAACTTTGGATTCGCCATTTTACTTGCTATCCAGCAAAAACCCACTACAAATCTTTACTTTTCACATTTTTGAGAATCGTTTTTCAAAATTCAAAGAGCTCTCTCGCGAAGTATTATGTATATAAATTTCGGGTTGGTCTCAAGTCGTATATAGTTAGCATTTTCAGGTTTGTAACTATTTAAAGGAAAATAATCGCCTAAGTAGTTGTCAGTATGATTTTCGCAAGGGTCATAGCACGAGTTCAGCTCTCCTTTGTGTTACAGAGGATATTCGCCAAGCTATTGATAAGCGGAAAGATACGTTACTAATTTTGTTTGATTTTTCAAAAGCGTTTGACTGTGTATATCAACCATTGTTAGTGGCTAAATTGATGGAGATGGGATTTTCAGACGAATCTGTTAAATGGTTTGAGTCCTGTTTGTCTGGAAGATGCCAGTGTGTTAAGTCTGGTGAGAGGTCGTCTTCATGGGCAAGTATTTGGACTGTAGGGGGGGGGGGTACCCTACGGTTCTGTCCTTGGTCCTTTATTAATTAGCATTTATATAAATGATATTTATAATATACTAAACTATTCCAGGTTTCATTTATATGCTGATGATTGTATAATGCAAGTGTATAATCACTTTTATATTTTAGAGATGGATGAGATTTAAGATAAAATAAATGTTATTAATGCTATCGACGATTGGGCTGTTAGGCATGGTTTGACGTTGAATCACAGTAAAACTAAATCTAGGCTGTATGTATCTGTTGTAAAAAACTCGCAGATAAAATTGATTTAAGTAGGGGCCGAAACTTATAATAAAAGGCAATGATTTGCCTTATTGTTCTAAAGTAAAAGATCTTGGTCTCACTATAAACAATACTCTAAGCTGGGACAGACCATGTTATTGGCACGTGCAATAAAGTGTTTGCTGGTATGTAGGCTACACTCTGAAGAAGGTAAAAGATTGCTTGCCGTTTAATGTTAGAGTGCAGCTGGTGAAAATAATTTTTTTTCCATATTTTAACTATTGTGATACTGTTATCAATGACAAGACTATGGAATTAGCCAGCAAACTTCAGCGTGCTCAAAATTATTGTTTTCGGTTCATTTTTGACTTAAAAAGTTACGATCATGTGACAAAATATTATAAACAAATTTAAATTCTAAAACTTAGTTTTTTTTTCGAAATTGTCACATTTTGTTGTTATTGCACGCTATTCTGCTCACTGGATTGCCTCGCTATCTGGCAGAAAGGTTTGTCTTTAGCTCACATGTAAATGATACCGACACACGACGAGGAGCTTCATTATTACTTATACCCAGGCACAGAACTGAGATATTTAATAAACCTTTCACTGTGACAGCATGTAGGCAATGGAATTCATTACCGGAGAGTTTAAAATGCACCAATGACCGTGTTCAGTTCAAGAAGGCTTTGGGTTGTTGGTTCTGCGACAGTTTTGGGTAGTTTCAGGCTCTCGGGCGGGATTTGAGGTATGTTCTTAAATGTGTTGAGGTATGTGTGTGTGTGTTGAGAGTGTAAGTGTGCTTTGTATATGTTTATGTATTATAGTGTAGCATAATTAACGATTAGTTTCATTTTACTTAGGAAATAAATGTGTATATTTTTAGTTTTTATATATTATGTTATAGAAGTAATTATTATTTGTAGATTTGTTTGTTTATTAATTTTTATTTGTAATATGAATTTTTATGTATTTTGAAATTCGAGGTTAAGTGGAATAGAGGACCCAATGGTCCTAACCTCGCCTCACTAAATAAAGTATTATTATTATTAGATAATGTAGACTAGTTTAATAAAGCTATTTACATTTGTTTTGCCAGAGATATTTTGAAAAAAAATTGACAAATTCCAAAAATTTCATGTTTATTAAGATGGTGGCGTCTGTGTTGGTGGGGTGGGGGGAATTAGATAACTTGGATTTCTCATCAGTGTACCCATACAACATATACAGAAATTGGAACTACCCTGATTAATGTAACCATTCATAACAAATTGATTGGACTAAAACCTCGAGTAGAATTATCAGTCCAGAGAGAGAGGGGGAGAGAGGGGGAGAGGGGTTGCCTGCAACAAATATGAAAAGAACAAATTGTACAAGTCATATTTCTCGTTAGATTTCTCTCCGGTAAGCGCATTGTGTTTGAGTATAGAAGTTTGTACTGAAATTAAAGTAATTGTTTTTCTCTCTTGCCAGTTGCTTCTCCCAGTCACTTTGTCTCGAGGCGTTATATCAAATTAAAATGAAACTAACTAATTTATATAATGTCCTATTATAATGTAAATGAAACGATACATTACTTTTGATTAAAAAGAAACATTCGTAACAGAATATCAACTCCAGGCAAAGGAAACCATTTAGAGGACTTTTTATTGCTTTTAAATCTTAATTTAATAAGTATGTTTCTCTAGTTCAGGGTTTTCTTTTTACAAACATATTTAATTTTTTTCTATAATACTTGGACCGGAGACTGTCCAGAGAATTCTAGTACACGTAAACTAGCACAATTTATTTGATATAAATGATGACACTGTACATGCAATTTCCAGAAACTAAATATATCTTCAGAAATGGTATTATAATATGTGTAATGAATTCAAATTCATCAAAACCAGAAAAATCATAATAAATATGATGTACAATAACATCTTAATGTCTTAAGTGTGGCCGTTAAGAGTGCGGACACATAAATACGCATCGTTTTTAATGACACCCCAAAACGTGTTCTGGTTACCAACATCGGTGCCCATTGACCACTTCCTACCTTAGATCTCAACATAAGAGTGACTGAAATAGCCCATCTTTCTTTTGCAAATCTGCTAAGAAATAAAGTTTATATTATATAGAGCGATACAACAATACATAAATAAATAGTACAGGAATTGTACAGGAAATAAAAATAGCAGAGTATTTATCGAGTAGATCCTGTTTGAATTCCTGGAGAGAATATTGTTAGTTACATCTTTTCCCTTTAAAAATAGAATATTCAGATGGTCGAGAGAGAATTATCAAATGATTAAATTAACATTTGTATGCACTTTATAAGAACATATTCTTAACTGGTATACCGATTGTTTCCGCCTGTTCAAACACGTTACGTTCTGATGTTCTTTGCATCCAATAACAGGTCTCTTGACAGTCACTATATTGGAAAAGTTGGTTAGTTGTTTTCGGACTGTCCAACATGTTTAAATATTCAACCGCTTATTCCAAATTTCTGCCCCTCTACTTACATTTCTTGCTTTATATTGAAACGCTATAATATAAGTGATGCTTGATTGTGTGATGTTACAATCGAAATGTTTTCATATGTTCTGTAGAGTGGTTATTGTCCTTGTCGATTGACAGTTTTGTTACGAGCTATTTATGAAAATCAATTGGAACGACATTTCACAATCGTACTGACCGATTACGAGGGGCTACAATTGAAACTACTATTTCAATATCGATAGCTTTTGGTTGCTATTTACAAAGAGTAGGAATAAGGACAACTCGCTGTTAATAAGTATGTTATTAAAAACATTGTTTCGAAAATATTTATTCAAAATATAAAAGAAATGTAGTACAACATTATCATAACAGGAACTCAAAATTGTATATCAATTTGAAGAATGATTACATAAAATTAACACAATAAATATTTCTTTAGATATATTAACATTATTTTTGAAAATTTTCATTCATTTCTAATTAAAGTTTATGTGTTTCTAAGAACACTCTTTTCCAAGAATTTGTTCGAAACAACACGATCGGATGTGTATTTTTTTGTGATGAATCATAATAGACTTTGATATCGAACAAGAGCTATTCAGCTGGAATAGTGGTTATTTGAAACGTAGGCAACAATCGAGAGAATCCATTCGATTGTAAAACCCTCTCAAAAATCAATCGAAAACGAAAATCAGTCAAAAACGAAAACCTCATGAAAATCAATCGAAAGAATCAAAAATGAAAACCTCCCGAAAACCAATGGAATAATTGAAAATAAACATCTTTAGAAATCAATCGAAAATTAAAACCTCTCGGAAATCAATCGAAAATTGAAAACCTCTCACAATCGCAATAAAATAATATCAGCTTAAGTCGTAGAGTATAATGTAGTCTCTCGAAATTAAATAATTTAGCTCTGTATAGATCGTACTAGCGAAAGATAAATTTAAGACAGGACACTGCACAGCCTCTTCAGAATGCGCTGCGAGACCATGGTTTCTGTTCATTGAAAGGAAATCACAATCGTAGAACACACACATGAGGATGAACGTTAATTGTCTGCTAAAGCACGGACGTCACAAAGTTGTGCTGCAGTTTGTAAAAATAAAATTGTTAACGTAATATTTTAAAATAAATTAATTGGAAAAATTTTAATAAATAATTAGAACGTTACTAATTTAAATACATTTATACCTGTACCTGGTTATCCGTCTTGCATCTTCATTCTGTGGTTTATCTCTGCACTATTCGGAAACACGTTCCCATCTTCAGGTTAAATTGAATAACTTCACTCACATTTGAGCAAGTCAAAATAAATTAAATTTTTACCCCTTAGATCGTGCCGGTGAAAAAATTTACAGAAAATTCAAGTTGTTGAGAATTAAATCCAATCGATAAGGTATTCTCAGATGTTTCCTAAAAGCTATCGTTGAAAAACTATAGCAGCTTAGAAAGTCAGTAAACTATAAACGCACATTTGTTTCTGTTACAACTGCTAAACTATCAATCGGCTCAGTGAACTAATCAATCCTAAGATTACAATCTAAAGAATCGGCTCAGTGAACTAATTAATCCTAAGACTAAAATCTACAGAATCGGCTCAGTGAACTAATTAATCCTAATATTACAATCTACAGAATCGGCTCAGTGAA
>JAGFPH010019154.1:0-15549 GCA_018207615.1 Philaenus spumarius
TTATACCGATTATGAAAGAAACAAAATTTTCGATTTTACTTAAACCGCCATAATTTGAAAAATAACAGGGCTATTCAAAAACTACAAACAGATGTTTATTCTGGTTGACTTTCTGCATCTTTTGACATACATAACGCAAACATATTTTTCGCACCAAAAATCTAAATTTTTTAAATTACCTCATTTCAATAATTTATATCTCAAAGCCCATAGGAGATATTTTGAAATTGAAAAATTTTTACTGAAATATATACTTTTTTCTACAAATAAAAATATATTCACATCACACCTATTTATATTAATGGAGTTATTAGGGTTTGGAAAAAGGCTTACATTGAGATACATTTTGACTCTAATGCTTATTACTCTGGACCCAATGAATATTTTTGAAAAAATTTAGTGCTCATCAATTCTACTTTCCACACTGCTTCTTTTGATATAATAAAACTCATGAAAATCCAAAGTTGTATTTTTAACCCCTTACCATTTCGCCAATGGATTTATTCACAAGGAGTGGTATCAAGGATTCTGTTTATTCTAAAAAGCCACAGACTATTATGAATTTAAAGACTACATACATATTGTGACACATTCCAATATCATGACTACCAGTTATCATGATTTGAACAGTGACAACAAACTAATGAACAATGAAAACAGTTTGAAATAAAAAAATAATTGTAAGTACCTTATTGTCTGTATTACATTAAGTAGTAGGGTATTTGTTTAAAGCAGTGTTAAGAGAAACATTTGTACTCTAATTTCCATTACTCAAGAGCCATGAATATTTTTGTAACATTTTAGTAAGCATTAATTAATTCTACACACCATCGGGCTTCTTTTGATGTAATAAAACTCATAAAAATCCAAAATAGATGACAGTTTTAAGTAGGGAACTTTGTGACCTCAGAAAAAATCTAAATCATTTGTTCACTAACTTGATCCTCCTGTAACTCCTAAATGCACATAAAAACCAAGAATAAAAAGCCTAAAAAAGTTATGCAGAATCCAAAAGCACCATACTACAATAGGGATTTCCATAAGAAATATTTCCATTGACTACAAAGTTTAAAGTTTGATGCAAACATTTTTATTCTTTTTGAAATATTTATTAATTTTGTCCATTTAAACTAAAGTGACCCCAATGTTGGCCCATGTAAAACACAGAATATGTGTCCAAACTGATTATCATATAAATATTACTAGGCCATGTTCCATAAGTTTGGAGTGGAGGCTGAGTTCAATCTCCTGTGATTAGGGAAAACAAAACCATATAAAACTAAGGAACATAAGCTCAGTTACTTACAGTAAGAGTTCGTTGCAGTAAAAGTCTCTTCGAACTTCGGTGGTTTTCCTGGAGAAAAGAAAATACAATACAATTAGCTATTTCGTATTGTATATTTTATTCTAGTTGTAATATTATACAAAACTAAATCCTGTTGTAAAGTACTAGGGGGCTCCAGTCTTGTTTGGTTTGTTCACCAACCCCCGTGGCGGAGCAAGTACAAACAGATAATTGAATATAGTCTATTTTCATGGAAATTGCGACAGAGGGACTTGGATTGGGGTAGCGGTGACAAAAACAGAGAGGAAATTAGACCATGCACCATCACAAAAATTTGAAAATATAACATGTGTTGTATTTTCATCATTAATATTTAAACAATCAATATTTCAAACAAATTTCATAATGCCAATTGAAGGAAACAGTATAATAAATATGTTAAATAATTAACCTATTTGAAACATGTTTTGGTTCAATATAGGCCTAACCTAAAAATTGTGTTTTTGATCCAAATCAGTTATTTCATTTAAATATGAAACAGCAGACTTTTGAATTATAATCCTTTTCGTTAACATTTTGTTTTTATTTCGCTAACCTAATCTAAAAATACTGTTGGTTGTGAAGAATAATTAACTGATTTTAAATTTGCAAAAGTGGTTGCTATGGTAACCAATGTAAATGTATTCAACAAACATGTGTTGCTAAGCTTTTATTTTGATTCAAATCAGCTGTTTTATCGGTTATATGGCTGGAAGTAAACCCCATAGTAGCATATTTTCACCATTTTTACATTTTAAAATCAAAATTATGCTTTCTTAGTTTACTTCTATGACTCCATTAGAATATACCTTTAAATTTTCTTATTTGTATCTTAAGTAGTTTATGCTCTAAGTTGATTTTATGTCAGTCATACAGTCAGAACAAGTTACCAAAACATGGATGCCTATTTAATATATTCTAAAGGGGTGTGGAGATTAAGGATTACTCTGCCCCAGCAAATGGGGGTCTGTGTAAATTTTTTACCTTTCACGGAAAGCTTTTAAAATTTGGGAAGCCAATTTGGCTGTTTAGGTTAAAATACTAACTGTCAAATGTTAGCCAGTTTTTGCCCACACAAAGTTCCAGTTCGGAGTTAAAATACTAGACTACTCGTTCTACTCTATAAAATAAATGGTACCGTACATAGACACAGACATTTTCTTATAATATCACTGTTCCACCTTCCAATATACTAAATACTGCTACAGATATGAGACAAAAACTAATTTAATAATAATAACTGCACCATTCCTGGACTGGTCTTTGGGGCACAAAATATGTGTATTTAAAATAGCAACATTAGTTCTGTACTTCTGTTGTTGGTTTTTCTAGGATGATGGAGGACATTTTGATGTTTAGGATTTTATTAACCGTAACTTTTAAAACTGGATGGAGTTATGATTAGTAGAATCCTACATAACAACATTAATTTAGTAGTTTTGTTTTATGGAGGGGTGTTGTAACTTTTGAAATTAAAAAGACTAAAGAAGCCTAACTACAGCTATCTAGGAATTTTTTACAAAACAATCACATTTGTTTACTCTCTAGGTGGTGTACGGGAGAAAGTAAAAATAATAACACTTTTTTAATTACTTTATTTGGATTGATCTGTGGACATTTAACTTTTCTACATGTGTAATAACAACAATGTTTTATCCTGTAATAGTGAAAACAAACTCCTCACAAGATTTGCTGCTGCTGTTTTTTTATGAAAAAGTTAACTTTTAGGTATATTATTAAGTATAGTAATTTATTGCAAATGTGGTGGAGTGTGGAGACAAAAACGCAAATATAATCTACGAAATTTATCAGTTTCAAAGTCTATTCAATCTTCATCTTCAGAAACTACTTCTCTACAGAAACATAGGGGTAATGTTTTGACTCAGTGTGAAGAGTGTGAAGGCCTTCCAAAAACCACGGTAAAATTCTTCAAGAAGTCCTGCGATCTCCACAAGAAAGCCTTTCTTTGACCATATATCTTTGAATATTAACATCAGTAATACGTCTTTGCAGCGGTGAACAACCCGTGGTGCACTGGATTTTTACATTTCACCGATATTTCAAGCCGATAAAAAATTTTAATATTTGTGATTCCCCCTTCATAAAGTTGCCCCCTTTAAAAGTGTTCACCACCACCCCCATGTAAATAATTATTATAGTTTAGAGGGTGGATTTTGAGTTTTATTAATACAATTTTATACGGTTAATAAGTTAAAACTTTTCACTCTTATTAGTACAGGATGAATTGACTTACCAGTAATTATAAATACAAAACACACATTTTTAATCCCCCCCCCCCCAAAATAATAATTTATTCCACATTTCACACTTAATGGAATACATTTCAAAACAAATAACTAACTGATTTGCTTACAGTTACCACAAAACAAAGAAGTGATCTGATGTATAGTCATTTTTAAAAATTGTGCTTACATTTCAGTCATAGCTTGAATTAATTTTTCAAATAAAGTATTGATTTGAAAAATATACAACAGTTTCAGTTTTTTATATTTACCTTGCTTCAGTTTTTTTAAACTTATTTCTCATTCCTAGTTTGATTTTTATAGGTAGGCACTTGAGTTTTCGTGTTGCCTTTCGATTTCAAGTAAATGATTAAAATAAAGATATAAGAATACTTGATTTCAGAATAGTCGATGTGTAATTTGTTATTGTAGGCCTACTGCAGTCTCTAGCAACAAAAAATATTGCTATAAAAGATGACTACTTAAGTTTTTACAACTTGAGAACATTTAACTTCAAATTCTGTTTTAATGTACTATACCAAGTGTAACTGGTAGTCCCCTCAACAAATACAAGACACCCTCCCCCTGCCCGACAATTCAAGATATATTATTATGTTTCTTTGGAAAAGAACATAAAATTTGGGGGGATTTGCACCATTCCAGTTAGGTGTGATGGGCACCCCTGCGTTTTTGAGAAGAATGTCTAAAAACCTTGGTGGGTTCTCTTATAGAATTCAAACTAGACAATATTTAATGTAAGGGACCAATAAGGCACAGTAGTTTATTGCGCCCAATGTTAGCCATGAACTATGAAAACTTTAGGTTCCTACAATGTATTGTTTTCAGATGAAAGTCGTGTACACCTAAACGGTTTCATCAACAAATAAACAACAGGACAAACGTCCTGACGATGTCGCAGCAAGATGGTGCCACCAGTCACACCGCTGTAGCCACTATTGCTTTACTTGAAAGAAAGTTTTTCAATCGTCTGATTTCTTGAGGAACAAACTTTCCATACCCATTCCACTGTGTGGGGGGTGATGAAGGAAAGCAACTCTGAAATGTCCCACTGATTACCATTGCAGAGCTTTGTGAAGAAATAACAAGATATGTTAGAATGTTAGAAGCTTACAACAACACCTTTTCCCCAACACGTTAAAAGATCTTAAACAATGCTACGAGAGTTTATAAAAACTGAATGGAGTGCATATAAAACATATGTGTTTAGAGATAAGTTTTATGCTTCCTTTTATTTTGTATATCTGTCTAAAAATAAAACATTTAAAATTATTACAATTGCAGTACTGCACTCTGTAAAACAAACACTAGAAATAACAACCCTCAACACTGAACAAACTCTTCATAGGCCTACTTAACTATCTAGGCTATCCAAATACAATTGCAATAGTACATGATAAATTTATGGTAGGGTCCCAGTGCTCCCAAACTCAGTATTACCGTACAATTCATGAATGGCAAACATATTTTTCACTCCCTAATAAAAGTTTGACTAGGTTTCCAAATTATGTGTACCAACAAAACTGTTTTTTCTTCAAATTTTAACTACAGTAGGTCACTTTTGAAAAGGAAGAGTGGTTAAATAATATTTTCAAGAACTACAAATCATAAAATACAAAAAAAGGTATGTTTGATATCGTATCATACGATATTTATTTTTTGGCGTAGTCTAGCAAACTTTAAACACCCAAAATTCAGTGGAATCTATTTTGTAAGCTCTGATGATTTTAACATATATTAGGGTTATTGTTCTAACCTGAACTATGCCAGATTTCATTGTAATAACGTTTAAATTACAATTAATTAGGGATAAATTCCCCCGTCGGCCATATTGGACTGGTCTTCCATAAACTCAAAGTTAACTAATAACTCCACATTTTGTCCTAGTTTTGAACAGAAATATATAATTTTGATGTCATTTGAATGGTAATAACCCCGAATGTTAATCTTTAACGATATTTATAACATCCTTTTTTTATTTTCGTATATATTAACATTCAAAATTGGTTAAGTTCAAAAATGTTTGCGGGACGCTAAATAAACATTTACCAATTATTAAAAAAAAAAACATTCACTGTTTAATGGATTTAGTTTTAAAAATGACTACGAAAATCGGATAAACAAATCTATGAAAAATATGGGCTTAAACTAGAGCGCTGCAAGGAGGTATTCTAATAAAAACCTATGCTAAAAAAATTTTAATGGCCTTATTAAGATACACACTTATCGAAATCAATCAATGATATTATTAGAATATTTCAATGTTTAGGTTAACTGGTAAAGAAACAGACAAACATAAAGAAAGAAAACCTTAAACTAGTTTTACCCCTGTCAATGCCTTCGCATTCTCCCTTCAAATTCCACTTGTAAAATTTATAACCTTTGAACTTCTACCGCCTGGGTGACCGAGCTGGAAAGAAAGGGCACAACATGTGCTGGATATTTCTAGATTCTGGGCAACTAAATATTCCAAAAAATATTTCACATCTGGCAACCAATGCGCCATTTTGGATTTAGATAGTACATGGGTAGACGAGTCTAAAAAGCCCGGGACACAAATTTTCCTGGCCCTCTAGTGGTGTTGATGACGTAATCAATATGGCCGCCAAAGTTGTGTGACACGCTTCTACATTTCCCTATATAACTCGGGTTTGTATATTGATATTAACCTATATTGTTAGTGATTATTAATCAGTAGAAAGCGCACTTTCCAATGGTATATGTGACATCATTGTTTAGTTTCAAAATAACAGAAATATTTGTAACTTTATTAAAATTTTTGTTTTTGATTTAGATTTTTTCAAAACATTTTGTTTAATAACTTGGAATCCGTTGCATGTAGCTGAAAACGTGTCCAATACTTTTTTGTTAGTCAGAAAAGTACCTTTCAAACACAGCGTTGCCGTTATGTCAACAATGTAATTTATAAGGGATCCGAAAAGTAATAGAGCGGCTTTATAACTATTTAAGTAGCAAATGTAATTATTGTAATTTTTTATGTGTATGTAAATAAATTCTAGCTTTTTTTATTGGTATTTGTTTAAATCGTAGTAATAATAAATACTCCCAAACTTCAAAAACGTAATAATAAATAAAATAGATTATAGATAAGATTCCATTCAATAACACTATGTCCTCATTTCCAATATTGGAACACAGTCATCAAACTGGAGTCTCTTCTAGTGCAACTTGTATTGAGTATTCGTACATCTAACTTTACAATGTACGTCCATACTTTGGCTCAGTTAAGTCCGTGAACATTTTCGTTGGATGCAGTCCACTATTCTCGTTGGTTGCCAGTATTTGTACGCACTCTACAGGGCCTTCCAGATATACATGCTGAATTTCTTCGTGGCCACTTTACGATCAGCAAAACTGCTACACAGTTTTCTGCAATATCTGACGATCAGCTTCGTGAACACAATAACAAAGTTATAAAGGGTGAAGGTCTCTATTGGAATCCTTGATAGTGAAAAGGCACTGCTCAAGTGGATGGTAGCAGACAATATTATCAGTTCTTTAATTGAGGAATTTGGAGAAAAATCTAATTCAAATGATGAAAAACTTGGGAGCAAAACATCACATCATGAAGATAACAATGCATTTGAGAAAAGGTTCTTGGCCCATGCTAAAGAAATTATTAACATAAATACCTTAATTCCTTGTACTGCTCGCAGTCCTGTTTTGATCACACTTTATTCGGTGACGTACGTTTCGCCTATTTTTCAGGCATTTTCAAACCATTTAAAAAAAAAATGATTTGCATTTGTTTAGTGCGTGTCTAAAAACTATAAACTATACATACACACTCCACAAACATTAACACAAAAACACAAACACAAGTAATGGGGCATGAATATGCCGATGTAGTTTATTTTAAAAATATCAACTCGCACACGTGCAGTCTGGCCCATCCTTGTATCAGTACTCAACAAAGTGTGATCAAAACAAGGCCGCAAGCAGTAAAAGGAATTAAGGTATTCATGTAAATATATCCAGTCCAGTAAGGTAAAAAACAAAATAAATCATGAAATGATTAACATCTTAACCGAACAAGGAAATCCCTTTGAAGAAACCGATTTGGTGTCAATAGGAAGCTTCAAACTAATTCCAAGTGTAGAATCTGTCAAGTGTGTTACAGAAGCGTTTACTGTAGGACTAAAACAGTATGATGAATATGTCGTGTCCCGTCTCAATCAAGTTCAAAATTCAATTCATATTCCTCGAACCAATATTCACATCTTCAAGACTATAAAAAGAAAAGCAGATAAGGCAAAGTCCAAACTTGCGTAAAGACTCCATCTTGTTCTGCAAATTGTATGTCGCATCTGAAGCACGGGATGGCAACATTGATGATTTCTTTTCGCATGAAAACAAAATGTACCCACCATCTATTTCGGGTGATGGAAAGCTCCGAAAACCAACCAAAAAGTCGGTTATTGTTGACATTATATGCTGAATTCAAACAAAATATAGCATTAGCTTTAATCACAGCCAACCGAATGTAACAGCTAAAATATTTGATGGAGCAGCCGTAATACACATGCTTAATCCTGGTATTTTGCCACAACATTTTCCGGATACTATAAACATGTCTTCAAACCATATTTTATTAATCAACTGAAGAATAGTTAGCGACTAGATGTTGTGATCGACAGATATACTAGTAACAGTTTGAAGGCAGATACCCGAGAAACAAGAGGAAGTGGCATAAGTATTAAAGTCTCAGTCTCAACGGCAATTCCAAAACAATTCCTATGTGTCAACGAAAACAAGAGTAGCTAAGAAAATGGTGGCAGACGAGTATGCTGGAAAACATGTTATCTGTACTTACGAGACCGAGTCCTCACGTCAACAACTATGGATGTATCAAGCATTCCTCCCGCCTCACAGATGGCCGCCTACTTCTCCATGTAACTTTTGAAATAAAGAAGCCTAACTACAGCTATCTAGGATTATTTTACAAAACAATCACATTTGTTTACTCTCTATGCGGTGTATGATAGAAAGTAAAAATAATAACACTTTTTTAATTACTTTATTTGGATTGATTGGTGGGCATTTAACTTTTATACATGTGTAGGCCTAATAAAAACAATGTTTTACACTGTAATAGAGATAAGTAACTAAACATATACTCCTCACAAGATTTGCTGCTGCTGTTTGCATGAAAAAGTAAACTTTTAGGTATTTTTTACTACACTAGGCAATAAATTACTACACTTTGACTCAGTGTAAAGAGTGTGTAGGCTTTCCAAAAACCGAGGTAAACTTTTTCAGCAAGTCCTGCGATCTTCGAAAGAAAGCCTTTCTTTGACCATACATCTTTGAAAATTAACATAAGTAATACGTCTTTGCAGGGGTGAACAACATACACGTACGGTAGTGCACTGGATTTTTTACTTTTGACCAATATTTCAAGCTGATACAAAATTTTAATATTTTGCAATTTCCCCTTCATAAAGTTGCCCCCCCCTTTAAAAGTAACCACCACCACCCCGATGTAAATAATTATTATGGTTTGATTGGGGGCGGATTTTGAGTTTTATTAAATATAATTTTACAGGGTTAATAAGCTATAATTTTTCAATCTTTTGAGTTTATGAAGTACTGTAAATTATACTTACATTTCAGTCACAGCTTGAATTAATTTTTCAAATAAAGTATTGATTTGAAAATATACAATCTTCAGTTTTTTATAGCCTACCTTGCTTCAGTTTTTTTTTCAACTTTCTTGTCATTCCTAGTTTGATTTTTATTGGTAGGCCTATACTTGAGTTTTCGTGTTGCCTTTCGATTTCAAGTAAATAAAAGATAAATGATTAAAATAAATATATAAGAATACTTGATTTCAGAATAGTTCATGTATAATTTGTTATTGTAGGCCTACTGTAGTCTCTTGCACAAACAAAGATTGCTATAAAAGATGACTACTTAAGCTTTTACAATTTGAAAACATTTAACTTCAAATTCTGATTTAATGTGCCACGTCCTCCTCAACAAATTCCCGGTAGTCCTCCTCATCAAATACAAGACACCCTCCCCCGGACACGAAAATTTAAGATATGTTACGTTTCTTTGGAAAAGAATTGGAGGAGGGAAAAAAAAACATAAAATTTTGGGAGATTGCACCATTACCGTTAGGTGGGGCACCCCTGCGTTTTTGAGAATGTTTAAAAACCTTGGTGGGTTCCCTTACAGAATGCAAGCTAGACAATATTTAAATGTAAGGGACCAATAATAAGGCAGAGTAGTTTATTGCCCAATGTTAGCCATGAACTATGAAAACTTAAGGTTCCTACAATGTATTGTTTTCAGATGGTAGTTGTGTACACCTAAACGGTTTCATCAACAAGCAAACAACACGGATTTCAACGTCCTGACGATGTCGCAGCAAGATGGTGCCACCAGTCACACCGCTGTAGCCACTATTGCTTTACTTGAAAGAAAGTTTGGCAACAGTCTGATTTCTCGAGGAACAAACTTTCCATACCCATTCCACTGTGTGGGGATGATGAAGGAAAGCATCTCTGAAATGTCCCACTGATTACCATTGCAGCGCTTTGTGAAGAAATAACTAGATATGTTAGAAGCTTACAACAACTCCTTTTCCCCAATACGTTAAAACATCTACAACAACGCTACGAGAGTTTCTAAAAACTTAATGGAGGGCATATAGAACATATTATGTGTTTGAAGATAAGTTTTATGCTTCATTTTACTTTGTATATCTGTCTAAAAATAAAACATTTAAAATTATTACAATAATTAATTGCAGTACTGAACTGTAAAAAAAAAAACACAAGAAATATCAACCCTGAACACTGAACAAACTCATCATAGCATAGCCTGAAATATCTGGGCTAAGCAAATACAATTGCAATAATACATGAAAAATTGATGTTAGGGTGACAGTGCTCCCAAACTCAGTATTACCGTACAATTCATGAATGTGTTACGAATTGATGGGGTGTGTGTATTAAAAGATATATATATTGGTTATATTCAGTATTAGAGTTAGTATGTTTAGTGTAAAGATATTACTTTGCGTAAGACAGATAGAGGTAAACAAGGAAGCATAAGAAGGAAGGATGAGCTTGGCGGAAGTGTTTTTGTGTTGCACGGAAGAACAGTGTAGTTTGTCAACACGGAAGTTAATCTAGATGCGAGGCCAGTCTGTTAAAGTGTGGGGTCGGAAAGCTAGGCCAGTTAGCTAGGGACGTTTGGTCGGGACTTGGCCAAGTATTGTGATTGAGAAGCTAAGGGTTGGAAACTGGACAGCAAGAGACAAGTCATCACTACGAGAAGTCCACACGAGATTGGGCAAAACCAGTTCTGCAATAGAACGAGATTTGAGTGAGTAACATAATACTTAGTCTATCGATATCCCATTGAGGAGTTTGGAGTCAAAAGTTTAACAGGAAAGTTTAATTAAAGTAAATTCAGTAGCTTTGTTTACCGAGTTCTTGTTTCAGTCTGTCCTACGAACGTAATATCTAGTAAAGGAGATGTACGTAGCATAAGTGTAGGCTAATGTATCAAATCGTATGTATTTCTATTGTTGTATTGTATGAGTAAATATAGAGAAATAAGTATTACCACTGAACCACTGGATTGTTATTATTGATCTGTCCCTTTGCTATTAACATAATAAAGTAGTGTTTGAACCCGCAAGAAGGTTAGTAGTGGTGCTAGGCTGGCGTTTTGGTCTTTACCAAAAATTGTTTTTGCTTGAAAAAATCGGCCGAATTTTGAATTAATTTTTTTTTTGTAAAATTACTTATTTTTTTTTTATAGAATAAATACGTATGTAGATGTGGGAAGAAAATATGTTGTCTTAATTTTTGCTGAAAAATGTTTTAATTGAATTAGGGTTTACAAGTATTGATTTAACTTATTGATGAGTAATTGTTTTAAATACCTGTTGTATGGCCAGGGTTACGTTTTGGATACTTTATGGGTATTTTTTTTGTTTGTAGCATAATTTTGACGTCTTTACATTTAAGTATTGTGTTATATTATAAGTACGAGTGTACGAATGAATTGTTACGGTGCGGTAGAAATTAATTGTCAGCAATTAGCTAATTCTTTCCTCGAAACGTATACTCTTCATGGGGTCAACATACTCTATTTGGTACCAATAGCTGTGTTTTGCATTTTCGGCGGATTGAGTAACTGGAAGTGTGGAATACAGTAGATATCGATTTGTATGTTTCTATGTTTGTCTTCGTTGCGTACCGAGCTCAGGAATTTGCGAGCATGGCATTTATGTGTTAAGTGTTACAGTGTTTAAATACCACGGCGTATAGGCCTTGCGTTATCTTGCTTATGTGGTTTCTGCAGATTGTATGGATTTAAATTAAACTGAGATAATGGCTTTGAACAAAAGTAGCGCAGATAAAATTTGGACAGATTTAGGTTTTTGCGCATCTGAGAAAGCAGATTTAGAATGAAAAATGAAACGAGATACGACAGTAGGCCACGAGATTATAGTGAAATTCGTGGGCGTTTCCAAGCAAGTAAGTCACCGTGTAGAGACGGATCTTACGACGACAGTTGGGTACGCTAGCGCAAGGGCTTTGACGGGCATTATGAGGGCGTTTTAAAGATACACAGCGTGATCAGGATACGACACAGCGATATACATGTTGGGAATGTGGCAAGCTAGGGCACTTTTCCAGAGAGTGCAGGGGTGAGATTCGAAGACATGCATCGCTGCGTAGGGGTACCCTTTACAGCTACAATCGGAGGCAGGAGTCAGGAAATTACAAAGGGCGATCGGGAATGGACGGACGCGCATTCTACACGCAACGGTACAGGTATCCGGCGCAGCAACGCACATGTTGCATATGCGAGAAAATAGGACACGTTGCCAGGGACTGTAGATGTCGATTTCAGAAAGAGCTACAAAAGCCAAGAGGGTAGCGACGGTGTTCCCCTGAGCCGGAAAAGCCTCGGAGATGAAGCATGTTTCTGATCAATGTTAGGAAGAGTGATAATGCAGAGATGCAATGGAAGATCACACAGCGTCGAGAGCAACAAAAACATGTAAGTTTTGTAAGGAAGCAATTGCACTGCCGTCAGCAAAATAGTTACGCACGCAGAAACGTAGTACATTCAGGCCGCGATAGCTGTGTCAGCGACCTTGAATTGAAGTCATTGCCAAGCGGAACAGATGATCCAAGCAAACGTAAGTCAACAATACGGCGTTATGGTATAATGACTTTGAGCACGCGTAGGAAGGTACTCCATGGAAGTCGCGCACTACCTATGAATGACGGTTTAAGGAATTTTGATAAACCAGTAACAACATGGAGAATGATTCCCGATTCACGGAAGGATTTACCACGAAATATGGCGCGAACGC
This sequence comes from Philaenus spumarius, assembly GCA_018207615.1. Taxonomy (NCBI): domain Eukaryota; kingdom Metazoa; phylum Arthropoda; class Insecta; order Hemiptera; family Aphrophoridae; genus Philaenus; species Philaenus spumarius. The sequence continues at coordinate 12,953 of JAGFPH010019154.1, forward strand.
GGGTCAAGCGGTATAAGCGGAATGACAACAGATATAAAGGGGTAGAATACTGTGTAGGGAAGCAGGTGTTGGTTCGGGAGCCAAGGAGGCTTAGCGAATTAGCACAGGACCATGTAGGGTCTTGCGGAAAAATTACAAGGTTGCTATGTACAAGCATGGGCGATTGAAGCCAAAAAATGGGCATGTAGCAAGATTAAAGGAATACGTCATGAATACTTCCGGGTGAGCAGCGTTGGTTGTGGGTTTTTCTTGTTTCTTTGTTGGTAGTCTGCGATTTTATTTTTGTATTTTAGTTATAAGTTATGTTGCTAAGTTTTAATGAATTATATGTATTATGTTATATTGTGTATATTATGTGTGTAATGGGTTATAATGGATTGTAAGTCAGAGTGCACCAAGGTGTCGGTAAAATTCAGAGCTATGTTGTTTGGGGGGGGACTTGTTTTTTGTATATAAGGGATGATTTCCTCAATGTGGTATATCAAGGGCTTAGGTATGACGTTTACTCTGATTTCTGGACTTGGACAATGATTGGGAGTTAAAGATACCACCATTAATTATAACTTTTGAGTTTTTTGAAGGGAGTTAGCGTGGCTACGGGAATACTTGCAATCCGTGATGTGATTGTGGCAGCTTCCATACCAGATATGAGGAGAGCCACAGGAAAAATGCAGCGGCGGCCACAGAACTGAGAGCTTATCTTCAGGAACCTCTACCGTGGATGTCGCGGGCGTGGCAGATTGGTTCCAGATCAACCACGCCTAATAACAAATAATGTGATCATAAGTAGGGAATTGTAGTCTAGAAGTTAAAAATTCATTCTATGATGTCCACACAAAAAATGCTTTTAGGCCTACATACTTCCTAAGGAAATTTAGGCATTATGATTATATGTATTTGAGTGCACAAAATATATATAGTTTTGTTTGCCACATTATAGGCCTATTATAAAACTAAAAACACACAAATCATTCAAAAGAAACTTATTAAAAGGGCCCTAAAATGATGCCAAGAATTTAATACCTTTGGCAATTTGTGTGGTCTTTTAATATATAAAATTACATACCCAAGTAATTCTCAAAATATTGCATTCTTATTAAATAAAAATATTTTTTCAAAAAATTCAAATTTAGGGCCTACCCTTAAAAATATTTCATAACTTTATGATGTTTAGAATTAAAAAAGATTATTAGTTCTAGTTTAGCTGTCAATAAGCTTATAACTGACATTATGAGCCTATTTACAAATCAAATATAAAATAATTACTTGAATTTGTTTTTAAAAATTGTGTAAATCTTTATTTTGGCAGTAATCAAAGTGATGAATTAATTTAATCTGCTTTTAGAACAAAATGTTGGCAAAATTTAATTATAGTAAATAGTTTTTTCACTGAAGGCAGCACCTTACGGACAATAATTTACAAATTAACATTTATTTTACTGAAGAAATGATTCAAAATGATGATTAAAATCTGTAATACTTCATAATTTGGATATAGGTAGCAGCACTTTTCGGACCACAGCAAAATCAGAACATAGTTTTTAATTTAACAAACTATAGGGTGCAGCACCTTACGGACAATAATTTAAAAATGACGGGCAGAAAAGAAGAATCCAGACTACGGCCAACATGGCCTTACATTTGGTAGAAATAGTTATTGAATTTCCCTCAGTGAGGCGGTACTGTTTTTTTCTTTAGAAACTTTAAAAATGTGTCCCGCCTCTCTGATACAAATGATGTCAAACGAAGACTCCAGATTTCGGCCAACATGATCGTAACATTTGACAGAAATAATCAATTATGTATTTGTAAAAACAGCTGTCGAATTTCCCTCAGTGAGACGGCACTGTTGTTTTTGTAAAGAAACTTGAAAAATTTGTCCCGCCTCACTGTTAAAAATATTACATCCAAACAAAATAATAAATCTTCAAGAAGTTAATGTAAAAGCTTACAGAGTGCAGCACATAACGGGACTTAATACTTTCGGCCAAACACAATAAACCGGATGTAAATCATCAGCTATGTCGAGTTGAATTAATACCGCGTCTGAAAGTATACAAGCAGATGTAAATCGGACGCGTTGTTCATTTTAATTATTAATTCAACTCAACATAGCTGCTGGTTTACATCCGGTTTGTGTTTAGCTTCGGAGGGAAATTCGACAGCTGTTTTTATAAGTACATTTTGACTACTTCTGCCAAATGTTACGATCATGTTAGCCGTAATCTGGAGTCTTCGTTTGACGTCATTTTTAACAGTGAGGCGGTACTAATTTTAAAATTTCTTTTAAAAAATGGTACAGCGCACTGAGGGAAATTCAATAACTATCTCTACCAAATGTTAGATCATGTTGGCCGTAGTCGGGAGCCTTGTAAATATATTATTTTGCAGGTAGTTGTTATTTTATCTACTAGAATACGCTGTTCATTTTCTGAAATTCGATAGATTTAGACAAGTCCCGTATTGTACTGCACTCTTTTTATCTTTTACATAAACTTGCAGATGTATTATTGTTTCTGTTATTTTTAACAGCGAGGCGGGACAAATGTCGCAAGATAAAAGTGCTGCCACACTGAGGGAAATTCGAAAACTGTTTT
>JAGFPH010019155.1:0-15543 GCA_018207615.1 Philaenus spumarius
TATTATTATTTATTATATTTACTACGAGGTGAGGGGTACCTGCTACACATTATGGGAATTTGTTAATTTATTGTCATCATATAGTATTTCTGTTACATGGCTGTCAGTGTTACAAGTAGAAAGACAGTATGTTATATTATAATTCTTTAAGAAGCCAGAAGATGTGACAACCTTTACACAATTGAAGTTGAAGAGAATTTTGCCTACACCTAATTTAAGTCCAAGTTGTTCACTTCTTAAATAATCTGATCTCACTCTAAATATAGACGACACTACTAGGACTAAGCCTAATTGCTAGTTTCCACTTGAATTTGAATGAATAATACTGAGCGTGAGGTGAGCCCAGCCTAGGTCTAAATAATGCAAAAATAGAACCTGAGTTCACCATTAGGCCTACGCCACCCCTACCACATTTTTATTATAGATTTATAATAAAACTATATATTATCGCAAGTAAAAAAACACAGCCGTTACGTTTCTACATACGCATGCGCATTCACCTTTATTTCTTCCTCTCCAGGCGCCAAGTCAAAACTTAAATTTAGTTCCCAACTTGTATCCGTTGTATTCCCATGGGAGCTGTTGACAGACGGACGCTATAAAGGTAACGTATTAAACATAACTTACGATTTAGTTGTTTAGTTATTGTTTTTTTCCCTTGTTTTGTGGTTCGGGGTTTTTATTCAAATCAGTGCTATGTTAGGTGTGTGTGTGTGTGTGAAGGCCTTAAGACCATGACATACACGTTTAGAGGGATGCAAGAAACGAAACAAAATTACTGAGTTTTTTGAATGAGTAATTTATATGCTACAAACTATTCAGTTGATGTACTGTAATACTAAAAATGTAATTTTAACTTAAATAAAGAACATAAGTGTAGCCTTACAAAGAGATCTTTGAATTTGTTTGACTTTCAAAACTGTAGAGTTAGATGTTCAGGGCTTAACCGAAAAAAATGTTATCCGAAACGGCTTCCCTCCCTTTTAGTTCGGTTAACCGGGGTTTTACTGAGGTTAGTAATAAGGTTGGTTATTACGATTTTTTCCAATGGATTTTTGACAACACTTATGACAATATTATACAGTAAAACCTCTTTAATCCGTACCTCTCATATCCGAAACATCCGATATCCGGCGTAGTAAAAAATTATAAATATATCTATCAAAAATGAATATTTTTGACCAGATAATAGCGAATGATGAATAGCCAAAACAAACCATGATGCGTTGTGAAGTATCCTAGGCGTTTGAACAGCTGATCGACTACGTCGAACAACAAGAAGAAGCTATAGCGGCCGATCTCTTGCTTTTTCGCAGATGGAGAGATATTTTGTCAAAGAAGCGGATTCAGCGAGCCAAGCAAGCCACAATTACATCGTTTTTTTACAAAAAAAAAATTACGTGAGTGCAAATTAAACTTATACAAAGTAAGTTTTTACTGTATTTGAGTCAAAACTTTTTATTATTTTTCCATATTTTTAATTTTACGGTAATTGTATTAACTTGAAAACGAATGCTAGTAGGCCTAAGTTGTACTTTTTCGGAACTTCAATGCACATCAATTAGGATAAGCCTGGTAGTTTTTTTACTTCAGTACAGTAATTGTTTGTACTCTTTTTTAACATAAAAAGGTGTACTGTAGGTGTGTGGTTTGTTGTTCATTTCCATCACTTTACCCTTATTAAAAAAGACTCTCTGTAATCCGGATCTTTTGGTATCCGGATAGGCCGGCCCCACATTGATCCGAATATAGGAGGTTTTACTGTATCTACTAATTGTAAGTTTTTGTTTGATAGGTCGTGACTTAAATACTTTATTATTACAGTATATTACTGTTATTAATTCAAATTTCTCCCTAAGGATTCAATGTAGTTAGACGGTACACAAGAGGCCCCAAACAAACAAATTGTGATAGGACCCTTAAATATGTAAATCTGCCACTGCATACATCTGGATAAAATTATACATCTATAATAATAATTTAAATTTAAAATAGAATGTAATAAGAAAATATTAGGTTGTAAAAGGTTGGAGAGGGTTTATCATAAAAAAACAGCTAATTGACACCTTTACACAATGTGAAACAAATAACAATTTAATACTCCATAGCTCCGTAATTCCACTGCACAAACAATTGATATAAGTGCATAACCTGAGATGCAAAATACTTACTTTAAATATCTAAACTATTTCTACTGGTGTAGATACGATACCCAAATACACTATTTTAACACAATTTAAGTACATAATACAAAACATATCACAAGCACATGTATTCATATATATATATATATATATAAATCTATAAATTGCACTTTTTGGACTTTCAAAGCAGTCTTAAATTAATACAAAGTAAAGATATGTTTATAGAGAAAATTGCCAATGATCCAAACATTTTGCTAAACAATTAGTGCAAAATTGCTTAAAACATGTTTTTACAATATTTTTCATAGTTAATTATAAACTTCTATATTTACACAAGTTGACTTTTTTATAAAATACAATTATTAAACATTTTATTTCTAAAACTTTTAATCATAAGAATTATACTTGTTTGCGAACTTAGCTGTGACCCCAAAAGATATATTTTTCAATTCTCCTTGTAAAACTATATAATTATCATAAAATATACATAATTTGAAATGGTAAGTAAAATTACTTGAAAACTGTGCACTCACTGCCTATGTATTGTATAAAAATCTAAAGGGTATGGCCTCAAGTCAATTTTTTATTTTAAATACATAGCTGAGCCATTGAAGATGTTCAGTGTTTTGGTACAATATCAGCTGTTGACTATAATTGTCTAAAATGTTGTGCATGTTATTTCTCAGTATTTAAGCTATTTCATACAATTTATAATTTTAATTTTTAAGTAAGGTTTTTGTTAATGAGTAAGTCTAAGTCATGCAGGTTCTTTTTAATCATTTTTACAACAGCTTTTATGTCATAAACATATTACTTTGATTTAGAGATTTAAGACTATTTACCATCTAGCTTTGAGATTTTTATTATTCCTTCACCTTTATTAAAGAAAACCCCATTAAATACATGTATAGAGGTAGAAAAACGCACCTAGTTTTCTATAATAATTACTTCAACTGAATTACTAGTACAATATACAAATTGTCTTTACTTCCATGAAAATCGTTTATATGGCTGACTTAAAACCGAGCACTCTCATCCCCCACAAGGCAATTTAATGTACTTAAATATATTAATATTTAAAACAATTGGAGTAAGCAACTATTATTACAAACACAGCATGAATGTATAACATATTTTTACTATCACCATTCCGACTATTGATTAATACTAAATATATTAATATGACTTACCGTCACAATAGGGAACATATAAAAAAAAAAAAACGACTACACCACTGCATTGAAACTAAAAATAATCTGCAGAGCCTTAAAAATAAAGAAAACCCACGACATTAAATTCAAAAGTATGGCGATTTATGAACTATCATGCTCTGTATGAAAAAATATTTAGGACAAACAGGCAGGTCTTCCAAAAACGATTTAAAGAGCACATACCAACAGCTTCACAGTCAGCTAACCCAGCAAAAGTTGAATATAAATTTACAGAACATTTAATTCAGACCGATCATAAATACTCCGTCATAGAAAAATTGTTCAAAATACTACATCATTGACCGCATTAGAAAAGTTTGAAATGTATAAACAATCTAAAAGCGTTCATTCTTGAACGAAAAACTCAAATTCGACTTGAACTTAATTTATGATACAATAATAACCAGTATAGATAAGAACCTCCCCCACCTACCACCAATACAGGTAGACATCAGTGACAATAAGCGTTGTGACAGTGGGCGTACAACACAAAGAAAATAATGCTAACGGGAACTACCCAGCAAGCACTCGTTAATGGCTGGATAGCTGGAACGACCGTAGTGCGATATTAAAAAGAAAAGAAATATTGACTATTGTGACGGTAACTCATATTAATATATTTAGAATGTGCAAACACTTAGTTAAATGCTAATATATACACTTCAGTCCTCTACCTTACCCTTATACTAACATAAAATTTACTGTTTGTAAAAATAATTTTTACTAATACAAGATTTTGAAGATTGTTCATACAGGCAATTTTTCTATAAACAGAAGATTTTTACAATAATAATAAAATAATAAATATATTATATTGTTTTATTAACTTTAACATACAGTAAAAACTCAGTTATCCTGACTTAAATTTAGTTCTACCAGAAGTCAGTTTAGTTTCTGTAAAGCATTCGCCATCATCATTACTACTAAAATAATTTTAGCTCCTATGGGAATGGTATCCAGCAGCTCTTGCTTACAAGATTAAGAGAAATAACCACTTTACCATATGCAGGCTCTGGCTTCCAATACAATGGAAAAAACAACCAAATCAGTAAATAAATAAAGATGACTAACTATAAGTATGAGATAATAGCATCGAAATTATTAATGCTGTCAAATCTGTGCTGAACCACAATTTAGGGTCAATAGGCATCATTGCAATGCAAATATAGAATATTTAAAACTATTTTGAAATTTATAATTACTTGTAAAATGAGTTATGGTTAAAACTAAAGGCAGATTGGTATTTTGAACCTAGCATCTTCAACATCTCAAAATACATTACACAAGTAGTTTTTATTAAATTGTTTCCCAAGAACAATCTTTTTCTGAAGAGGGTAAAGTTATAAAAATGGAACTTTTGTACTTGCAGGATAAATCATAAGGTTCGGGATGTCTCTTAACTTTCTCATTTTGAGCCTACAAAACTACTGGAGGAAGAAGAACTGCATAAAACATGACAAAGCAAATGTAAATAATCCTGAATATGCTGCAATTCCGCTGCCTTACCAGCTGTTGCGCTCCCAAAGTGTTGCAGTTTCGTAACTTCAAGGTTGTACGAAAAGTGGAAGTTGTACTGTGTTGGTGAGCATAACCATATACAAGTGGTGTGTTTCGAACTTTCGAGTTCTAACAGGAAAAAACTCAATATAATTTCAATTTCATTACAAATGGATGTATTTCTTGATTGAAGCAAAATTTTCTCGATACTTTTTAAAAGTCACGAGTTTTATTTTTAGTCTTTTTATAAAGGGCACAGTGAATAAAATGCTATGAGATTACATAAATAGAAAATTTTAAATGTATTAATTCCCCAGTGTACAGGTTTTATTGATCAATAGTCAAATAACATACCTGTCTCCTACATACAATATATTTGTGCAAGAGTTCTTCCTCAGAAGATTTTGACAAACATAGGAGAACCTTTAGGAAAAGATTTAACTTTCATTTTAGTCAGTATATGAATTTAATTCACTTTTAAAAATGAGTTGTGTAAAAATAGGTTGTTTGTTAATTTATGATGTTTACAATGACATGGGAATCTTTGTGAAGCGATTGACACGGATAACTTGTAATTAAAAGTGCTTTATTTTTACAATTGTTATTAAATTTGCTTGTATCTTTGTAAAAAGGGACTTGGTAGAAATAGCAAATCGAAAGAAGGTGAAAATAATTAATAAGTACTCTCATACATATTATATTTATTTAATAATTTAAAAAGTTAATTGAGGTTTTTTGAATCTCTGGCTTTCTCTTGTCTCGGTTTTCCCAATAAATTTGATTTAAAAAACTTTGTGTCTCAAAGAAAAAAAAAAAAACAATTATATATTCTTGACATTCGCACACCCCTAAATATAATGTCAAATTTAAAGTTCCTTTTCTTATGACTTTATGCTAGTTGGATTAATGAATACGCAGGTAGTATAGGATACAGACCTGAAAAAAAGCAGCTAGGCTCAAACCCGTGAAACTGTATTAGAGGTTCAAAAAATGGGACCATACCGCTTTCCAGATTGGTTATGAAATTATTAATCAAATTAACACATTATTTAACTAACTAGCCAATTAATTGTGCTGTAGTTTTTTTGTTTGCCTTTAAATTATGGTAATTAGACTAATGTATTTTGGAGTGGAATAACACACCAAAAAAAGTTAATGTCAATAGCTAAATTTGAACACTGAAACTTAACATTTGGTTCCTTTAACATTGTAAACACACTCCTTTAGTACATTTAAATCTTTTTATTTACATTATATTGATTCCCCCCCCCCCCCCCCCAGAAACAATACATTGAAGTAATACAGTGATTCCCATTCATTCTAACAAAACATTAAGTTTTCCAATTAATCACATTAAATCAGGTAACTGAGGTTCTAGTGCATATTATTTTAACATACCAGCTTACTGACATTGTAAACTTACCATGCTAGTTATGATACAATATTAAAACCTGATTAATGTCAAATTTGAATATAAAACCACTGTTAAACATACATCAGTCTAGCAATATCAGTCATTAAAAAGTCTACAAGGTTTTAAATGGAGTGTTAAAACCAATGTATGGTAAAAAGTGCAAATTAATTGCTCTCTTAACTGTTTACATTAAGTTTTAAAAAGAAATTTATATTTTTTTTAAACTTTAAACATTTATTTCAATGAATATAATTCGGAGGGATACACAATTATCAGGTCAAATACTTTTGATGATTGAATGTAAAGATTTTGATAGTGGACTGAATCACTGATAAAAAAAATAACTTCCAAAATCCATGTTTTCCATCAACACCGTTTAAAAGTAGATAACACTAACAACGATAATTTGGACATTGTTCTTGATTTGGACAATTATTTAAATTATACGCATAAAATAAATGTAAACTATTTAAAAATTACAATATTTCATTAGTTTCACATGACCTTTAGTTTTACCCACCATGAACACACACACAAAAAACCCATATCTAACAAAATAAACAAATTCTAAAATCAACATTCCAAAATATATTAATGTTTTGCTAATATACAATAAATCTATAAAATAAAGTAATTTAATATAATTTGTTACTATTTAACTTTTAATACTTTATTGCACACTCTTTGCACACGATATCATTTAATAATTAAACTTAAATTATATAACATAATAATAACAAATTTAACAAACTAAAAACAAAAACATTTTATGAACCACCACTACTACTACATGTAGAGATTTTTGTATAACACAACCCAATAAAAAAGTTTTTGTTAAAGCACCTTTAATTTGAAAACATAACTTTTATATTGCATATTATACTACTAAGAGATTATTAACTTTTTTATGGCAAAAAAACTTTGATTATTCTTGGCTGAACAGATTGTTTAACACTCTTATTCCTATAGAAGTAATGCATTTTTTAAAGAGTTGGTTACTCCGCTTAAAAAAAAGAAGAAAATTCTGTCAGCGTGAACCTTGAACACTTGCAATACACGGTCTGGGTATACAGTTCTAAAATCAGTTCACATTTTTTTTATTTCATCTGAATGGCTTAACATTGATAAATGCTGTTTGGGAAGTAAAAAATGCCAAATATTTATAGTTACAAGTAGTTATCCTATAGCAAAACATAAATGCTGTGAGATCATGGTAAGCATAACAACTGCACTTATATAGTTAGTTAGACGTGCTACTCAACTTGGTGAATGTTTTGTAGGAACATTCAGACTAGATACATTATTTATTTATAAAGTGTTTGAAGTTTTCATGGTTTTTGTTATTGGTTAGTTTTGTATATTGAGTAAGTAATGTGTTGTTATTACTAACATCAATGTGGCCAAATTTTTAGAATGGCCAACATTACAAACCCTTTACCACAAGTCAAACTTGCGCGTTTTCTTTTTTTGTCATTCTTTAGAATTCAAATAAGCCTATTTGCTCACATTACCGATTCATACAAACATATAAAATAAAATAAGCAAATGTTTGAAATCCTCTTTAAAGTTTTAAATTACATGGTACACTTGATTGGTTTCAAAACTTTTTTTAAATTGTGTTATAATTTTATGATCCCCTCTATATATATACCGTACCCTTTATAAATTACATGTGATCATGTTCAAAATTTTTTATTCAGATAACATGGATTTTTAATAATAACATTTTTGATGTGTACCAAAGACTACAAACAATCCTACATGTTGTTACAATTCAAATATTTCCCTAACTCTGTAAAGAAAATAAGAACGAGATTAAAAATACGTATTGGAGCGAGAGAGATAGAAGTCAAATTGAAATGTCATTCATTTAGTTAATCCGTCATACACGCCCGACACCTAGCGACAATTATGCGCAACACTAAATACTACAACGGAAAGGTAAAATCAAATCACGACTTTCAACTCGAATTCATTAAAATAAAATTACAAAAAGAATCTGTAGACCTACATTTCCTACATCAAAAATATTCAAAACTAAATTCTGCATCCAGGAAAGCTAAAATAACAACATAAAACCAAGTCAATCGACAAAGATTTACGTTAAAACGCAAGGAGAAACTAGGCCTATCTAATTACAAATCGAAGAGAAGTTGGCAGAATAAATCCGATTACAAGAAAAATACATTCTTATTAGAAAATTAAACCAGGCCTACGAAAAGAACCAATTTTTTACATCTCAAATGTCTTTGGTCTAAATCTAAAATAAACGCCGATAAGCTATTATAAAATATAAAAACGAAGCCCCGACTGACAAAATTTAATCGTAGGCGGATACTTCATGTATGTAAACTCCTCCCACGAAACGCTGTGATTGGTCCACGTAATTCTTGCTACCAAATGAAAAATACAAAGAATAAGATATATACATTCTAGAAATTAGATAGCAATTATTGTAATAAGGAGTTATTTAAGTGTTTTCTATAATTTAACTGTTTAAAATCATATTAAATTCATAGTAAAACATTGTTATGTATCAAAACAAAGACACAATTAAAATAAATCACACTTCACGACTCCCAAACACCTATTACATTAACAAACCCAAATTCCAGAAGATATGAAGATTCATCAGGCGTTATTATCCATTTCCTGGAAAGGTAGAGAAGCCCCAGATGAAGAACATTGTTAAGTTGGCCACTAAATAGTGCAGTTGATATAATTTTGGCTGTTGAAATTTAAAGAAAAGAATCGGTATTTGAATAAATATGAAGCTTATGAAGTTCAGTGTTTTTCCTTTATAACAATTACTATCAAATTCTAATCTACAAGAACAAACAACCAATTGGGTGAGAACTTTCCAATTAACTAGGCCTAGTCTATTTTAAGATCCAACACCAAACCAGTTACCTTAGAGGGATAACTTATCTGTTTAAACTAAACTGTGAATGATAATACATATATATGTTATGCATATAGATTTACCAAGAACCTTTGAACTTTAAATTATCGTAAATTCAGTGATCTATTATAATACTAAATCCATCAACCAAATAACCTCTTTGACGATTCCATATTATTATAATCTTGCTCTCATTAATTTTGTACATATTTTAATTGTGTTATCTATAATCAAATTTGTTTTCTTTTTAAATACTTTGGGAAAAAGACGGCTCCAACCCACCGAGTTAAGATCTTGTGTTTTAAAATTATTGAACAACAATTAATAACCTGTTTATCATCAAACTTAGTATTCATAATCTAAATAATATTGTTCTTTGGAAAAGAAATATCATTTTATGTATTACCTGTAATAATACAGAAGTAAAAGATTGTTTTATAATTGTAACCCTTGTTGACCATCTTATTTTAATATAGATTTAATTGTAAAGTAAAGTAATTGTGAGGGTTGTAGTAAATTTGGCGACCAACGTGACGGCTTTTTCCTAAAGTATCCCTAAATAACTCCTTAAAATTAATTAGTTTTAACAATTTGATTTATAAAATATTGTGTGTTAGTTAAGTTAAATAATTAATTCTAAAACAAACTAATCAAAATGGATAAACAAAATAACCAGAGATACGATCTGAGAAAGAACATTCAGCCTACATTAAAGGTGCGAGAAACACAAGGCTTGCCCGACACACAGGCGTCCCAGCGAGAAGAAGACGTGATCGAGGAGTCAAATTTGAATACTGAGCACGAAACGATGGAAGGGTCGCGGATCCCAGAAAAAACACACCGCCGGATGGAAGACGTGATATCAGGGGAACGCGTCGACACAACAGAAATAGGCGATTTTTTTCCGAACGACGACATGCCGGTAACACCAAATCCTCGGGCAAGTCCTGTCAGCGAAGATACCGAGTACCATCGTAATACCGACACTACCATGGAATCAGAAACGGGAAACATATTTCAATCTGAAATTCAACCCCCATGGTTGGAGATATTACTGCAACGTTTCGATGCCTTTCAGGACGAAAATAAACAAAATCAAGAAAATATACAAAAACAGCTGGAGGAAAATAAACAAAATCAAAATATTATCAACCAAAATGTGACAGATGTGAAAAAACACCTAAATTCAGTACAGGATGAATTAAAGACTAGAATGAACCAGTTGGAGGAAGATCTACAGAAGAAATTGGATATGCAGAGAGAAACTAGTCGCAAAGAATGGAGAAGCGAACTCCTGGCCCAGAGAGAGGACATCCAGGTGGATTTAGATAAAGTCACCATCAAAACTCAAGAACAGGTCCAGATACAGTTGGATAACCAAACAGAAAGGATCCAGAAGTTGCTGTCCTGCCAAGAAGAGAAAACGAACACTGAAAATGAACGGATAGTCAACCAGAGATGTCAGGAGTTAGAGGGAAGATTAGAGAATAACATGGAGAAAGAAAGGAAAGTCATGGCGGGACAAAGAAAACAGCTGGAGTTAATCGAACTGAACGTCCGAGACCACAATACCAAAATTAGGGACATAGAAAAGGAATTAATGGAAAAACAACATAACTACCCGCCTCAAATATCTGTTAGCTGTAGTGGTCAGATTTCTGGAATAGGAGAGAACACAGTACCTAAGTTTCATGGACGAGAAATGAACCCCACAGAACATCTTCGGAGGATACAAAGGTTTTACGAAAAGAGAAGAACGATTAACAACAACCTCGACGCCACAGAAAATCTAATAGACATAATTGAGATGTGCTTAGAGAACCACGCTTCACGTTGGTTTGCCTTAGTCAAAAATGATGTACGTAATTGGGAAGATTTTAGAGAGGTTTTCGAAGCCAAATATTGGAGCAGGGAAGTGCAGAGAGGGATCAGACAGCGAATGGAAGTGGAAAGATATAGGCCAAATGGTACCCTTAGTCGGTCTGAGTACTTTACAGAAAGGGTTATTACTTTGAAAGCGATACGACCACCCTTGACGGAGGATGAAATTGTCACCTGTTTAGCCGAACATTATGAGGATATAGTGCAAGATGCGAGACGTGTTCAGAGGATTGACTCAATTATTGAATTTGAGTTATTGCTGCAAAGAGAAGATCTCAAAGACGCGAACATAAGAGCGCGAAAAATACACCATCCATATCCACCTTCCCAACCATCAACTAGACCTAACTTCAGAGAACAGAGACCAGGACCAACACCATTCCTTTACAGACCTTCACAAGCACCATCTAATCATCGTGGATCTCAAACTTTTCACCACCAACATTTTCAACTCCCACAAGGACCCCCACCTCCATTCCCACGACACCAAGTTGGGCCATACCCCCAAAGAAATAACCAATATATTCACACATCACCTCCTTTTCGACCACACAATAACAATAGAGGATTTGATCAAAATATAAGACCAGAGAATAATAGAGACCAAACAAGACAGAACGGACCCAGGAATACCAGATATCCAACACCGGAACAGATGAACGTTTGCCACACGGTAGCAGAAAATATTCAAGCCAAGAGTCGTCCAGAAACAAGTTCACCAAATGTGGTGACCCAGCAGGAAAACTGTTGAGCGCAGAATGTGTCACTGGCCACGAGATCGCGAACCATATCATTTTTCCAGACTATGCGAAGCTCGATGACATTATTCCTGTGCCACACAATGTCCTTGGAAATATAAGGCCTAACCCACTAAAATTTATGTCTGGATTAGTATCACACCCAAATATTACAATAAGTAATATGTTTTGTGACAGAAATTTTCTTTTAGAAGAAGACGAGGTTGAGTTGCCAAATAAACCAGATGTTAACTTCATAAAATGTCCGGAGATAAATATTAAAATCGGAAAACAGAGTGCATATGCCCTAATCGATACAGGATCCAACGTTACATGTATGTCCGAACAGTGGTTCCGGGAGAACAAAGATTCTATGGGAAAGTACGAAGAATTACCTACCACAAATATACAGATACACACCGCGGTGGGTAGTAAAACTAGGAGAGTCGCCAGAATTGTAATGGTAAAAATTAAAATAGATTCCGAAGAATTATGGTTACATGCTTTAATAGTGCCAAATTTAATTAAAGACGTTATTCTAGGTATGGATTGGATTAGTACCACAGAGTCGGTTATAAACTTTCACACGAAGATAATAAATATGAAAATTAATAAGAAAATAATCGTAAGAAAGTTTGAAAATGTCGTTAATGAAGGAATTTTGTGTTACATCACTAATAAATATATGAATCAATATGATGAAAGATATAATAATATTCATGATGATAATATGAATGTAAATTATAACTCAAAATGTGGCACAGAAAATAAACAAATAATTTTAAATGAATCTATAATCGACAACGCATTACAAGATAATATGAATCTGGAACCACAGCAAAGGGTAAAATTAAAATCACTACTTTTACAATACAAAACAATTTTCTCGGATAACCCTGGACTTTGCACTAAATATACGCACTCAATAGAAATAAAAGAAGACTACACATTTAAAGGACAAACGTATCCAGTACCCTTGATACACCAGGAAGCCGTGTCACGTGAGATAAATAGGATGTTAGAAATAAAGGTCATAGAACCATCGAATAGCCATTTCATAAATCCCATAATACCAATCATTAAAAAGAACGGTGAAATAAGGCTGTGTCTAGATGCGCGTAAGGCTAATGCGATTACAACCCCAGATTTTGAACGGAATCGTAGCGTTAACGAGTTATTGGCCAAAGGTCGGGATTGTAAGTGGTTGAGCACAATCGATCTCACTGCATCATACTGGCAAATACCGTTATCCACAGATTCAAGAAAGTACACGGCGTTTCAATTTAGAGGTCGAACTTATCAATATACTGTCACTCCGTTCGGAATTTCTACGTCACAAGCGGCACTAATACGAGCATTGGACAAAGTTTTTGGTGACAGTGTAGAATCCTTCACCCTAATATACATCGACGATATATGTATCATATCCCCAGATTTCCAGAGTCATTTGTCACATCTTTCGATTATTTTCCAAAAATTATCTGACGCAAATATGACTGTTAAATTTTCAAAATCCCTTTTCTGCAGGGATTCTGTTCCCTTTCTTGGCTATACAATGACGTCAACAGGTATACAAATGGATGATAATAAAATAAAACCAATTTTAAATTTCCCCACTCCTAAATCAAGAAAACAATTAAAATCTTTTCTCGGATGTATTAATTACTATAATAAATTTCTAGACAAATTTTCAGAAACCATCAAACCTATTCTTCGGCTAACCTCAAAAAATGTGAAATTCCATTGGACCTCAGCTGACGAGCAAACTTTCATGAAAATTAAACAACTCTTTCTACGAACTCAAATTTTACACCATCCAGATCCACATCAACCTTTCTTTTTACAAACTGACGCATCAGACTACGCCATAGGCGGGCATTTATACCAAATAAATCCACAAGGAGAGAAACGGGCTATCGTATTTGTATCCAGGGCATTACAGCCAGCAGAAAAACGTTTTACCACCACGGAAAAAGAGCTTCTAGCAATTTTATACTGCCTCCAGAAAACTCGCTATATTATCCATGGAACAGATTTAACAATTGTAACTGATAACCATGCGCTTACGTTTATTAAAACTTGTCGACTGTTAAGTGCACGCCTAACACGATGGATTCTGGCGTTACAAGACTATGATTTTAAAATACAACACTGTAAGGGAAGTGAGAATTGCACTGCCGATGCCTTAAGCCGAATGCCACCACAGAAGCCTACCATACCACAAGAGGACCAATCTAAATTAATTATAACCTATATTCAACGTTTACAAGATCCAAATTTAAAATTCGAACTAAGCCACCTTGCGACACATCAAGCACAAGATCAAAAATTATTGCCCATTATTCGTATTCTTCAAAATTTAGAGGATCCAACCGATAATCCCAATTTACAACGAATATATAGTCTACATAACAACATTTTATACAAAAAATTAAATCAACAATGGCTGATAATAGTCCCAGAGAATCTCATAAATCGACTTATATGGGAATGTCATTCATATTACTTACATTGTGGGGCAAACAAATGTTTCAACATACTCAGAGAAAGTTTTACTTTTAAAAATATGGGACGGCGCATTAGAACAACGCTCGCCACCTGTGATTCTTGCCAAAAATGTAAATGTAACCCCCACCCTTTAACAGGAGTAGCAAAGGGCATTATTTGTACAGGAAAAAACGATCAAACAGCTGTGGATATTATAGGGCCACTTCCAACCAGTATAGGAAGAACTAAATATATATTGATTGTACTAGATATTTTTACGAAATTCGTAAAATTATATCCTATGAGATGTGCAAACACCAAAACAATTTTAAAGAAATTATTAGAATTACATTTTCCCGTATATGGAACTCCTAAAAGACTTCAAAGCGACAACGGGACTCAATTTCGTAGTCGAGCATGGATCAGAGCTTTATTAGAACGAAATATAGAGCCCATTTTTAACCCATACTATCACCCACAAACAAATATGGCAGAGAGGCCGATACGTGAAGTTAAGAGATGTTTAAGGACATATTGCTCTTTAAACCACAAAAATTGGGCACGTTGCATAGTGGATATAAATATCATGCTAAATGAGGTACATAATGAGACCACTGGTTTTACGCCTAACGAGCTATATCTAGGTCAGAGAGACGTCAGATTTTGGGAACCATATATTACAAATAATTATACCACGGACATACCACTGGAGACAAAATTATATTTAGCAAAACAAAAAATACATATCAAACAAGAAAAACGAGCATCAAAATTAAATTCAAAACTCAAACAAACCATTTTAAATATTGGCGATCTAGTATTAATTAAGAATGTTTCATTATCAAACGCATCATCAGGAGAAACATGTAAACTGTTCGAAATATTCAGCGGACCATATAAAATCCATCATATTATTGGTAAATCAACATATTACGTTTGCAATTTAGAAGGAAAACAAATTAAAGGGCCTTATCATGTGACAGCTTTCAAAAGGTACAAATACATCACCCCAGGTACTCCCGATTGAGAGACAAACACAGAAACAACTATTTACCCCAACCGGGGCAATTACCGATTTACAACGGTATCAATAATATAAAAGTGTAATAATTCATGTAAATAAGTTAGTGAGATGAATCAGGTAAACATTTTCATTGTTGGAAATTTGTTCCCAGGAAAACCTTTAAATTAAAGATTTTCTGGAAAAGTTACCTAGGGGATAATTGTTACAATTCAAATATTTCCCTAACTCTGTAAAGAAAATAAGAAC
>JAGFPH010019156.1:0-15541 GCA_018207615.1 Philaenus spumarius
CACAATAGTTCTTATCACCCACAATCACACAAGCTGGCCGCGTACAACAGTTTCGTATACAGGGCACTTAGCACACCTATGAGCCAAAATGACCTAAAAAATGAAATAGCGATAATAAAGCAAATAGCAAACGCAAATGGTTTCAAAACAGAGATAATAGACAAACTAATATATAAACATAAAAAAAAAATTAGCGATCGCAATAGTATATTCCAACCTACAGCAAAAAAAGAAAACAGAAAATTCGTACCAATTAAATATAACCACATTCTGGACCGTCCGACAAACAACATATTCCGTAAACATGGTTTCAACTTGGCATACCGAACCTCCAATAGCCTGAATAACATCCTTAAAACCAAGATAAAGCCAAATATTATCAATAAATTTGACAATAGTGGAGTATACAAACTCAAGTGTGACGACTGCGAAAAAATTTATATAGGTCAAACTGGCAGATCCTTTACACAAAGGTTTAAAGAACATTTACCGTCACATAAAAATCATCTCTCCAAACATACTTCCAATTTTGCCGAACATTTGATAAACACCAATCATAATTACACTAATATCAATACCAATCTTGACATCATTCATAATGAGAGGAAGGGACACCGTCTCGACGTATTGGAGGAATATAATATATACATCACCCAAAAGAAACATCCCAACATACTTCTCAATGAGAAATTGAACTTCGCAGCCAACCCGATCTACGATATAATCTTATCTCTGAATAAACAAATGGACTTCCACGGCAGTTAACTATCAACCGTCTTATTTTCAGTATCCGTCCGGAAACGAACGAATAATGATGTGGCCACACCCGGACATTTTTAGTGTAAAATTTAACGAAGAGCTAGCCTCCGAATATTTTAAAACAATGTTTTTAGTGTCGTATATGTTCAGTGTCGTGTTTATGTGTTTTATTTAAGTGTCCTGCACCTGACGAAGCCGACTGTGATCGGCGAAACAGCTGTAGTGATATACTATAACAAGAATTGCTCTGACTACTAATATAAGGTATTTATCTAGATATATAAATTATTTGACACCATGCATAACCATAAACATACACGAGTTATACATTATATTGAAAACTAAACAAACAATCTGAATTAAACTAAATGTCATTAAAATATCACATTCGTAGCTTTATTTTGATATATAATTGTATATTTAAATACTAAACAATATCTTATACTAATTAGGCCTATACATTTAAAATTATTACAAACTCTATTTGAACCAGTTTGTTACATCCTAAATTAACGCGGATGTTACAAAGTGATTCAAATATCTTTTCTACAACCCCCAGCTAATTTAAACCCTCGCTAAGAAAGGGTTAAAAGAAATTCGAAATTTTAGGGTGGTTGGGGGGGGGGTCAAAGTTACTAAAAATCCCTATAAGAACGAATTGGAATGAAATTTGGTACGTAGCTTCCTTTTAGGCTGTAGGTGCTCGCAACATTGTCAATGAAATTAAGTGAAAGTCAAAATTAGTAAAAACTATAAATTAAAACGATATATTTAAAGCTTTTTCATGTTAGTAGTTTACAGGAATACAATTTTCAGTGCTTTCTTAAATAGCGTAGCCTTTTTTTCATGACCACAGTAGGATACGCACGGGTAGGCCTATTCAACGAACACTTAAAGAATACAATTACGTCAAAAAGACTGAAAATACCAACAACCACGGGCAACGCCGTACGGGTCAGCTAGTATTTAATAAATTTACTACATAAATTTACTACAGGGTCAGCTAGTAATAAATAAACATTGCACGCTAACCCTATATTGGGACTATTTTCAATATAAAATGCATACGTGCTTCTCACGCCAATAGCCGTATTGGGAATATTTTCAATATACAATGCATTGCGTGCTTCGCACACCAACCCTCGTATAGGGAGTATTTTCAATACACAGAACATTGCGTGTTTTGTAAGAGTAAAGTATTTTTGTTGAACCTTCATAGTTTTCTTATTTTAGATAAGATCAAGCTCACAAAAGAGTAAGGGTGTAACCTACTGATCCATGTGTATTGCACTTTGTAATTTAATAAAGCAAATCTAAATATCAGTATGCATGAAATGCACAATGATTTAAAATATGTTGCTTTATCCTCTCTTGTGTTGTCTATTTTATAATTTTATTTACACTTTTTAAACCTACAGTAAAGAAGACGAAAGAATACTGTTGAGGGACGGGCTTGTGTATTATGTATACCGAGACCTTGAACGCTCCAATCGCCTTAGTGCGACGACGTAGTCACGTTCTCCCCACGCTTCTAACTGAATGCGGCTGACTCAATTCTTTAAACTGTTGGTTCAAGCCTCGAGCGGTGTGTTCGAGACTAGTAGATAATGGCAACGCTGCGCGCCCATACTATTGGCTGCACACAACGGCATTCTTTAGTGGTCTTTAATATTCATTTTTAATGCATAATTTCGGGATTTCGTGGGAGGGGGTTTTGACCTACTAACCCCCCCCCCCCCCCCCCCCCCCCCCCCCCCCCCCCAAAACAGTTAAATATATTAGGTCTAGTGCATCAAAACTGAAATTAGATCTTCTATTTTTACATCTTACTTAGAGACCTAGAACTTAAATGTATATCCGGAAAACAAAAATGGTTCAAATGTATATAATTTCGTAGGTATTCAAATATTTGAAAAATAATAAATTAAATTCTAATCCATATTTTAACCTATTGATTGTTTAGGGGAAATAAGTTATATGATTAAATTACTAAGTAAAGAAATTCAGTTTTACAAACATTAACTTGCTACTTAAGCTTTGTTAAGCAACGACAGCATTTTGTAACTGGTTAAAACCGTACAGTAATTATTGTTACATAAATGGTATGATGAAGGATGGCACAATACTATAAAGAAAAAAGAATTATTCTTAATAAAATAGCCTATCTATATGTAGTTACTCTAATTCCTTCCCATATATATATATATATACAAATAAACTCTGTAATATTTCAATCAAATGCATAACAGAGCATATTATTAATGAAGTTAATAATTCAGAAATTGATTTTATTCTGTTAATATTTCATCCCTTAATATAAAGTTTCATCAAACATATACCGTACTTATATTAAAAATTGTTAAAAAAATGTTGATTCGGTTATTTATGTTTACAAAAAGTAATTAAGTAAAAAAGCTTGTTCCAAAACACATATTTTTAAGAACTGTAGAATAAATCAATAATAGCACTTTTATTATTCTAGAAAATAGCATTATTGTATGTAAGAATTTTTAAACTTTTCGAATATTCTTTATATTGAACTTCACCACTTATATTAATAAACTATCTCGAAAATTTTACTTATGTGTCAATATAAAACAAACACTCCATATTGTAGTTACATAAAGTTTATTTGAAGAATTTATATTAATATACAAATCAAAAATAATTTTGAATTAAATTTGTGTAGCACTGTTCATATTACTTTAAACTACACAGTTGTACACGTTAAATTTATTGTACTACAATATGCATAACAAATCATGTTTACAAACGTAATAAATACTTCAGATTAGTAATTAATTAATACTCTATAATCAATAAGAGGATTTATCACATAAGCAATCATTACCAAAATACATAACCTGAATTTATGTTACATCTAGTTTGGCTCAAACCCAGTACAACCTCTGTGGGTTCGTTATTGTAATATATAATGCTGGATGTTTAACCTGTATAATTAATACTAATTGATTATCTATATATATAAAAGCGAAATACCACTCACTCATTCACTCACTCACTGACTCACTCATCACGATTTCTCAAAAACTACCAAACGGATTGTAATGAAATTTGTCATGTAGCTTCCTCTAGGGCCATAGGTGCTCACTAAGAAAGGGTATGAAAAATTTCGAAATTTTAGGAGGGGTTTGGGGGGATCAAAGTTACTAAAATCATAATTTCAGATCTTTTATTAATATGACAATAGTGCTTTTATTATTTAAGATCTATATATATATATATATATATATAAACCAAATACCATTCACTGACTGAACACTTAAAAAGAATGCAATTACGTTAAAAATAATACAATTACGTTGACCCGTGGTGGTTGGTATTACGTTAAAGACTGAAAATACCAACCACCACGGGCAACGCCGTAAGAGTCAGCTAGTGTATTTATATTTATACAAGTTTATAAGTAACAAGTGCTTAAAGTAGCATATTTACTGATTCAAACATGTACAATGGGATGCATGATGTGTACTTTTACCTCCTTAAAGCATTTGGTGTACAATATATTTAATACTTATAAATACTATCCATTTCAATAAAACGAATGGTCGGTCCAAGCAAAAACGTTGATATACAATGATAAAGGTGAGTACGCAATAGTATGTTACAACTTCAAGAAGTTCAGGCTATCCAGGTCCATTTATTGAGACAGCAAAATAGACAATAAGATGGCCCTGAACAAAAGTGTATTCCCGTAATGCCAAAGGTAATACATTTTAACCTTTGATTGTCTCTCAAAATATTAACAGTGAATATTCTTTACAAATAATTGTGAGATTTGTTTTTATACACGAAAACAACATTAGCGACAAAAATAAAGGAAAATATCATCAACATTTTTTCCAAAATACAAGCAAAAATGAAATTTGAAATGATAATTCATCATGAACCAATAGCCGAAAATATTTGATTGAAGAAATTATTGAGGGAATCTTATTTTGTAATTTTTAGATTGGCGTGATGTTTCTGCTTACACACTTCGCCGGAGAGGGTTAATTTAACTAAATTGCAAGTAAACAATATTTAGTTTGTTTTTAATATCGTTTAATACGAGGTATTCCGTCTATTAGTTAAGAATAAATGCAGTAAGTTAGATAACATCGACCAATATCTGATGTGATTAGTCCATTTGCCGAACATTAAAACGGAATGGTAAAGATCCTAGACTCGCATCCCGGTCTTGGTATATGTTTTTTACTTGTCATTTAGTTACCTATTTTGTTGTTATTGTTAGGTATTCCGAGCTCACTAGATTTCATTTTTATCTGATAAAAGGCTTCTGTTAGCTCAAATCTTTAATCAATAGTTACAACAATGAGCTTCATTATATCCAGCCATAGATCGAAGTGTTCATTCAGCACACCATGTAGGTTGTTTCTAATTTAAAAGGAATAGACATATGAATGTATTACGCTATTAAAACATTAACAATTAATTGTTATTCGAAATTCAGAATATTAATTACTAATTATTATATATAGGACTTACAATCTTATTTATTCCGTTTTCGTCGATAAGCGACGGCCGTTTCAGCTATTCAGCAATTTTAAAGTTTATCATCAGGTTTCCCTTCGTCATTTGCACACTTTCACATAGTTATACATAATTACACAACTATTATATAATACACAAAAAACACTTGCAAGCCCGTATTGCTTAAGGGTCTGCTCCAGTAGACGAGAAAGCAACCGTACTCTATAGCCTTATCTAAACAGTGAAATTTCTTGCAGCTGAACTCTTTGACATTGCCTCATTTAAACCATTTTACAAATACATCTTTTGCAATCAAGTGCTCGAAAGAAACTAAATATTCTTTATAAAATTTCTGATCCGGCTTGCAATTTACTTTTACTATAAATTTTTTATTGTGGAAAGAGAAAAGTTCAAACTTGGTGACAAAAATTTCAAAAATTCAATTACGTGACAAATGAAAAGGATTTTTTAAAATGTGCAGATGCATCTTGTGACTGTAGAAATGAGACTTTGAAAACAATTTTACGAATGATTCAAAATAAACGAAATAAATCGTTTTAAATTTAACATTGCTCTTCCTGGATAAATTCCAAGATGCCCCTCCTACGCACAACAGACCCTTAAACCTAATGGTTCATGCATGAGTCGACTACATTCTATGATGTTCCACTTCGTACTGATGGTATTCAAGTCGACGGGAAGGGCTTATCAACCTATGTCAATACGATGTCTTATAACGCGTTGTATTCGAAGTTTAGTTTTTCGTTTAATAACTTGCTTTACTATTTTATAGTTCTTGTATATTTCGAACAGTTGTAGCGCGTTCATTAACTTTCCCTATTTACATCGATGTAATGATGTAATATTTTGAGGGTACCATCTATGTAACCATGGTCATTCTAGATAATAATTTCGGCAAAGTTTAACTCGGTTCTTGTGATGTTCACACTTTGTTTGTCTGACGGGGTTTGTACTTTAATTATTTCTTAAAAGATCTTCCTGTTTGCCCTACACATATTTTTGGACAATCGCGACATGATAACTGGTATACTCCTGAGCCTTCAAAAACATTTTTTTTTATTTGCTTGCGTTACTTAAGTATATCTTTTTATTTTATAAGCGACCTTATAACCATGTCCGTTGAGGATATTTCTAAGTATGTGTTCAAGCGGCTTGTAATAGTTAAACACCATAATTAACTTAATTTTATTTTGTGTTTCCTGTTTTGTTACTTGAACAATCTATCTACAATAATTGAAACGTTGTAACCATTATTGGCGGCAATGCATTCAAATAATTTGAGTTCATCTTAAAAATCTGTTTCTGCCATGTGTATATTTCTTAATCTGTGGATGGAATTGTTCTATGCTGCCATCTTATTTGATATTGGGTGATCGGATTAGGCGTGGATTGTACGATCAGTTAAGTCGGCTTCATATGTATTTTTAAAAGGTGTTTTCCATTTAATATGTTTATTGTAAGATCTAGGTAAATTGTTGCTGTTATTACTTTCTATTTTAGAAGTGAATATTAAAGATGTTTGTATATTGTTTAAATATGTAAAAAAAACTTGGATTTGTCGTGACGTGCCTTGATACAATGATGTATCAACACACCTATGATAATACATAATATCCCTAAGGTGTTTGTTTTGGGGTTTATTATGTCACGACTTTCGACATGGTTTAAGAATATTTCCGTAATTACACTTAACAATGTACCAATCCATTGTTTTGACTAAAATATTAGTCATTGAATTTAAAATAATTATAGGATAAGCATTGATAATTTGGTTATTTTCTCAGTAGGCATGACATTATTCTCCTTCAAATGTTTCTCCAATATGGAGATGGTTTCATTAACTGGCTCGTTAGTGTTCATATTAGTGATGTCAAACAAAACTAATATGGAGCCAGATTAAATGTTTGCGTTTTTTATTTTGGAAACTAAATCTTTTGTGATTTTTAAGCTGTAATTGTTTTTAAATTTGATGTACTAAATAATTATTGTGTCTAAAGTTTTCAATAATATGTAAGACGGAGCAGTTGTATAGCTGACCAATGGTCTGATTGGAAGGTCCGGTTTGTGTATCTTGGGTAGAGCTGTTAAGATGGGTTGAAGGATTATCCGATTTGCTTAGCAAATACTTACACGTCTTGTTTATAGCCATTTTTATTTGTTGGTTGAAAGTGTTAGGAGCGCCGGATTTCAATAAAGTATGCCGGGGTGAAAAATTCTATGGTCTTGGTTATGTAATTAATTTTGTTCATAGTGACAGTAAGTAGTACTTCCTTTATCAGCTTTTGTTATAATTAAATTATTAGTTTGTGTTTTGTTACTATACGAAAACGCAACAATCTGTTCATGTTGTTTGTTTAGCCAAGTAGGTTTGTTTGACGTATGCCTGATGGCTGTATTGATTTTGTCATTTATCAGTATCCTAGTTGAGTTTTGCTTATCTATTGGTATTGTTTGTATTGTGGCGTCTGTGCCAATAAAGATATGTTTCCAATTGTTTTATTTACTACAAATATTATGCCTAAGATCTTTTTGCCACAAATAAGATTCTTGCTTGTTGAATTAATTTTTTGTTAAAATTATGACTCGATGATAGAATACATGTGTACACTGTATTCTCTCTGTCAAGTCACATAGCTTTTATTTATGGTACTGATTTTATCAACTACTATAAAAGCGTGTATATGTACGGGGAGTAAAATTTAATGAAGAAATAATATAACTTAATAAAATAACAGCTGATTTCACCGATCATCTGTAATACGCAAACAAAACCTAGCGTAGTTTATACGTTGGGGTTATGTTTACAACTTCAATCAATAACATAGAATACAATATTAATAACTTCTAAATAATTTGATAAATCAATATGAAATAAAAGGAAATTAAAAGAAAATATTTTTATTTCTATTTAAATGTATATAATAATACTAGGGGCTCTGCCCCTGGACGCTTCGCTTCCCAACCCCGCCTCGGCCTTCGGCCTCAGATGGCTGCTTCGCTTCGCTCGCAGTTGGAAAATTCGCTAAAGAATCTCGTTAATGTTTGGCTCGTTTGTACATAGGTGACTGAGCATAAATCAGCTGTTTTATTTGGCAGCTGACTCAAACTCATTAAACATTATCTCCATAAGATTAACATGAGAAATGTGAAGGATTGTTTGCCGGAGCTCCTTATCGGGTTAATAGCGGCTAAAGGGATGATTGGATCTTGAATCTGACGGAAAATCTCTACTTTGAAATATAAAATTTTCTACAAATTTTGTATTTAACACTTTTTGCTATCTCTTATCGCTTTCTTACTAAATGCGCTCAAAGTGGCAAAATTGAAGAAATTGAAAAAATCTAAAAAATCTTTCCCGCCCAAAAGGTGCCCCCAAAATTAAAAAATGTTAAATTCTGGCAATTTTCCCAAATGTTTTTCGTCGAGAGCTTTAATTCAAGTATGAGGTCGAGGGGGGTACGATTACGGGAAGTGCCTAATAATTAATTTCAGTGAATCTGTGAAACCGCCTACATTTATGGACGTTGGGCGGAGCCTCTCTTCTCGGATGAATAGTGGCTAAATGGATGATTGGATCTTGAATCTGACGGAAAATCTCTTCTTTGAAATTAAATTTTCTACAACTTTTGTATTCAACATTTTTTGTTATCTCTTACCGCTTTCTTACTAAGTGCGCTCAAAGTGGGAAAATGAAGAAATGGTAAAAATTTTAAAAAACTTTCCCGCCTAAAAGGTGCTTCCAAAATAAATGCTTTAGGTGCTTGCAAAATTAAAAAATATTAAATTCTGGCAATTTTACCAAAAGTGTCTCGTCGAGAGCTTTAATTCAAGTATAAGGTTGACGGGGTTCCGATTACGGGAAGTGCTGAATAATTATTGTCAATGAATCAGTGTTACCGTATAGTTTTATAAAGTAGAATATACATAAACACAAAATCTTAACAAATATTCCTACAGTTTTATAGTCCTTATAATTGTACACATTTACCGAGTTAAAAATCCCCGTCTGCATAGTTAGGTAGGCCTAGATAAAGTTTGTTGTTTTTCGGATAAATTATGTATTTCTGATGTGTATCTAATTAATCCGCCTGTGATTTTTCATGGGGATTTACTAGTTTACAATAATAGGCTTCAACTGTCGCACAAGGACATTCTGACGAGTTTGTTATCCAAAAAAATCAAACCAATGGAAGCACTTTTTATTACCAAAAGTAAATTTTAAGGTATTTCCTCCTGGAATAACATTTTTATGGGTTTATCTTAAAAAAAAAAAAAATAATAATAATCTATACATATATAAAAGCGAAATACCACTGACTCACTCATCACGATTCCTCAAAAACTACCGAACGGATTGAAATGAAATTTGGTATGTAGCTTCCTCTAGGGCTATGGGTGTTCAATAAAAAAGGGTTTGAAAAAATTCGAAATTTTAGGGGGGGGGGTTTAGGGGGATCAAAGTTATTAAATCACGATTTCTTCAAATCTACCGAACGGATTGGGATGAAATTTGGTTTGTAGCTTCCTCTAGGGCCATCAGTGTTAAGTAAAAAAGGGTTTTGAAAAATTGGAAATTTTAGGGGGGTTTGGGGGTTAAAAATGACTAAATCAAGATTTTTCCAAAATTACAGAGGAGATTGGAATTAAATTTGGTATGTAGCTTCCTCTAGGGCCATAGGCGCTCGCTAAGAAAGGGTTTCAAAAAATTCGAAATTTTAGGGGGGATTTGGGGGATCAAATTTATTAAATCAGGATTTCTTCAAAACTACCGAACGGATTGGAATGAAATTTGGTATGTAGCTTACTCTAGGGCCATAGGTGCTCACTAAGAAAGGGTATGAAAAATTTCGAAATTTTAGGAGGGGTTTGGGGGGATCAAAGTTACTAAAATCATAATTTCAGATCTGTTATTATTATAACAATAGTTCTTTTATTATTTAAGATCTATATATATATATATATAAGTTAAATACCACTGACTGACTGAACACTTAAAAAGGATACAATTACGTTAAAAAGACTGAAAATACCAACCACCTCGCGCAACGACGGGCCGTACTAGCTGACAGCTAGTATAATATATTATTCTGCACAGTTTTTTTTTTTTTACAAGACTTAATATCCCGTTTGGTTTTCAAAAAGTCGATAAAAACGTGAAATACCATAAAATCATCCTGATAAAATCAACTTGGGGGATTTTACCGTAGCACATCTTATGATCCGATGCGAATGTATCCGCTGCTTGCGAAAAAAGTACAGTAATAGATAATCCAAGACCCCAAGGTGTAGGTGCAATGTCGCACAGCGAGTTGTCTGCTGTGAGCAGAACGAAGCAATGCGTAAGCTGGTGCTGGGGCTAAGGTGCAATAACAAACTACTAATATTTTTCATACACGCAGGGAAATATTCAGCGCCTTCCTGAGTAGGCCAATTTCTCAAAAAGTTGAATCTCTACAACACATAAACTTAATTTTCGAAACTCTCGTCTGTGGTTTAGCTGATTGATCGATTATATATATTTTGTAAATATCCAGACCTTTAATTGATATTTTAGATACGCTTACTACAAATTGATTTTAATTTCTCCAAACTGACTCTACTTATTTATAATTAAACCTAATGTTTCAATAACTCTACAAACTATAAAAGGCTTCTTATAACGGGCTTCTAAAACTTAAGCACGCTGTCATGCGTCCCTGATTATACGCATAACAAACTTCCATTAATGAAATTCGTACCTACATTTAAACTCATAAAGAGTGCTTTTCAAACCACCTTTTAAATTATTTCTTGAATAAATTTGTTTGTAAAAAAACTTTTTTTAATCGTTTGTACAAATATTACTGAAATGGAATATTTTTTTTTATTTGTAGTAAGAATGTGTGAACACGTTATAAGAATAAACAAAATAATAATGTATATATAGTAAAAAATATGTATATAATTATAATATTGACATTTACAAGTCATTTAAAATAATATAAGACTCTGCATAATTTTTAATGAACATTTCTTCAATGAAAACCCCCAACAACTGAAATTTTGTTTTGGAAACAATGATTCAAAAAATGATTTTCTCTAGACTGTTCTTGTGCGAATTAGTGGTTGTATAGTACCGAGTACCTAACTAATTCGTTTTCTCTTTATACGTACGTGACATTGTTTTGGCAGACATTTTACATAAACTAGGAAGGACTGGTGCAAAAATTTGTATGTATTTTTTTCCTAATTATTTTATTGGGAGACGCCTTTCCCCGGTTTCCGTGCAAATTTTGTAAATTATTTTCCACCGAAACTACTTGACCGATTTTGATAACTTTTATTAGACACAATCTACATGGTTTGAAGGGTGCACAACTTCAATTAAGGTTGACGTCTTTTTTTCTACAGTAGTTATTCTAGTTTTCAAAAATGTCTGTATGTGCCATTCGCTTTATGCAATGCAGCACATGTAATTATTGTATTATATATAATTAATATAATATACCGGGTGTCCCACGAAGAGGTCCCTATTTTGGAATTAATATATTAGTTGCACCGAACACTCTACACACCTGAAACTCAACAGTCCTAACATACACACATGTAAAAAAATACACCTGAGTATCAGTTAATTCTGACACATTAGGACAAAATGGCGGGATATCAAAGAAATAGTACCTTTTCGTTAAAATAGTTCTATTTGCTTAAGTGTTACAACATAATTATTGAATTTTAACGATGTTACTAAGCACTAAAAAACGTTAGGGAATTAAAGATATAAGTAACTCATAAATAAATTAAATCTATTTGATCCATAGACCTTATTCAAACTGATGTCCATCGATCGCAATGCACTGATGACAACAAAATAGAAAACAGTCATACACTTTGCTGAACAACTCTCGAGGTATCAACAACAGTTCTTCTTCGATCAACCTCATTAGTTCATCGTCTGTCGCAATGTTATGACGATAAACCTTCTCCTTCAAAAAGCCCCACAGAAAAAAGTCACAAACAGTGTAGTCTGGAGACCTTGGGGGCCAGTCCATGAAGCTGCTGCCACGACCTATCCAACGGTTAGGAAGATTTTGGTTCAAAACTGCTTTGGCCACATTAGCATAATGCGGAGGAGCTCCATCCTGATGGAAAAAAACGTCTTTCATCTCAGGCTGAGAAAGATTAGGAACTATGTGATTGCTTAAAACTGATGCATACCTTTCTCATATTTTACATATGTTTTAGTCACGACTGTAGAATTTCAAGCCTGTAGCGCGCTCTATACGTCTGTCATATCAATTCAAAAATAGGGACCTCTTCGTGGGACACCCGGTATAATTATGTTTGAATAATAATTAGTTTACGTAGGAGATGTTTAATTGGATTATTGTGTTTATATCAGAGACATATAAAATTTTGAATTCCTTAATCTTCAGTTTCCCATGCAAGATTAGTTTTAGTAGGTTTTGTTAATTTTATTTTGTTGAGTACCTCTTGTTCTTTATACTAATAATA
The DNA here is from genome assembly GCA_018207615.1 of Philaenus spumarius. Classification (NCBI taxonomy): domain Eukaryota; kingdom Metazoa; phylum Arthropoda; class Insecta; order Hemiptera; family Aphrophoridae; genus Philaenus; species Philaenus spumarius. The sequence continues at coordinate 12,769 of JAGFPH010019156.1, forward strand.
GGTGTTAACTAATTAGTATTAGGCGTTCAACTAATTTATATAGTATTGAATTTCATAATTGTATGTAAGTATTAGAGGGCTCCGCCAGCTGTTAGCTTTGTTCGTTTTTCCTGTTATAGAGCTGGGAGTGAACCCCATATTTTTCCATTTTGAACCCTTAAAATCAATATTATGCGAAATCCTTTTGGGTGCACTTCTAAATAGTGATATGAATGTACTTTGGAAATTGTAAGGCTATCATAGTTTAAGCTGTACGTTGATTATGAATCAGTCAGTGAAGACTTCTTCTTAGATATATAGCCTACAGATGTTTAAATAGCTGTAGAACATAGGAGACGTCTGTAACATTCTGTATATCGTGATACATATTATAATTAGCTTACATAAATGTAGGCCTAAGCCTGTTTCAATTATAAAGCCTACACAATTGTAATTAATTTTAATACAACTAACTACATCATAAATCTCATTTGCGAAACAGAATTACTATTTCATTTTATATAATTAATTAATACCGGTGACCCATTATAAGGATTTATTAACATAAGCTTACGTTACCAAAGCACATAACCTAAATTTATGTTGCATCTAGTTTGGCTCAAACCCAATAACAAACTTCGTCAGTACAGGTTCTATTAGAGTGTTAGCATGATCTCTAGAATGTGTGTTATAATAATTTGTATAAAGTAACTTTATTAGAATTTAAAAATATATGTAGCACATGCTTTCCTTTTAAAGCGAAATTTAAAGTCAAAACTTTCTTGTGGTTAAGGTATTGCAGTTAAGATAAGATAAACTAAATATACATTTAGATTGTATGGTAATTACATTATAAATCTGCAGTGATCAAAGAAGGTGTACGTAGTGCACACCTTTAATAATATGTACATGTTTTAAATATATAACAACCGAGACAAAATATATACCGATAAAATTATATACTGGTTGAAATTGTAATTTAGTTATTTTTTATTATTATTTAAAACACAAATATTTTTAATACCGTAAAATGGGGTTTTACTCAAGTTTTAGCCTCATTAACTTTCTTATTTTCCAATTTAAGACCTAGCATTATAGGTTAAATTTCCGGTCTCCACCCCAGGAATAAGTTTCAAACACACAACAAATTTTAATCCTATTTAAAAGTTTCTGTCTAAACAAGCATTTAAATAATCATCTTTTGCCTTGCTACCATGTGTGGGTGATTAGGAACAATCTGAATTACTAAATATAAGTTTAAGGTATAAGGTACAATCTGAAAGGTATGTAATTGTGAAAAAGTAAAAATGCTGAAACTTAAATTCTTAACAAAAAAACTGAGTACCACATGGTATATATATACAATTAAAATATGTGTAAAAGGCACTTTATACTAACTCAGTACAAAGTGAAATCACTCAAATCATCATGGAAAGAGATAATGCCCTTAATATTTCTGAAGAACTTAAAATAGGCTTTGAGAGCTTACATAGAACGTCCTCATTATTAAAGAAAGCCTCCTCGTTAGTCTGTACAAAAGTCATATCATGAATGCATTAAAAAAAAACCACCAACATATCCATCAGACTCTAATTTTAAAACCTTGATGATGTACAATCGGAAAGAGTTCTTTTGTTTTCTTTACACTTCCACAACTGCGAAGTCGCCGATTAAAAGCTAGGAATCTGGCGATTGAACATCAGTGTCATATGGCTTCTCTTCTGAAACGGTTGACAATCGAAACTCTCGCTCTCTTGTACTGAATAGTACGAATCTGTATTTGAAGACTCATCTTCAGAAACCGGCGCAGCTCTCTTTGTCTTATTTTTGGGTTTCGCTTGTCCACTGATGTTGGTCCACGGGAAATTCAGAGACTGCTGGAAGGAAATCTTCTTCTCTCACACTTTTGCCAGGAAATACAGATCGTGTTGTGAAAGTTTTAATAGTTTACCATCATAGTAACATGTAGAATATTGAAAATTAAAGGTAATTATTGTAATTGTATTACATGAGGTACATTAAAGCTAAGTTTTAAAGTTGATATGGTAAAAAAGTTTCATATTTACATAGAAAGATTTTGGAGGAAACAAAAATGATGATTTCTCAACCTTGACTGACAAAACAAATCCAACAGCCAAAACGGGTTGCCATCTAGTTTGTTTGAAGGGTAACTGGAAATACCAAAATATCTCCTTCTTATCCCTTTGGTAGTAGCCTACTATTATGAGCATTTGAATATTTTTCAAAGTTGTGTTGCTATTTACCCCATTTAATGTAATTGTATTCATATATTGTGCTTCAATTGAAAATAATTTTGTGAACATAAAGCTTGGTTATGGTGGTTTTCAGAAAAATATTGTTTCAATTAAAATTCTTAACAATGTTAATAGCCCAGTCGGTATAGGTTACAACTACCAGTAATTTGCAATACGGCTGAATTTTTTTTTATAACTACATTAAAGTATGTAGATTAACATAAAAATAAGTTTACCAGTCTATCGATTTCCCAAAGTCGGAAAAAAAATCGATTATAATTATTTTTTTTTCGATTATCCTTAATATTTCGAGCTGGGATGAAGATAGAGGAAAATAAAAAATACCGCCGTGTAGGGGAGGTATTTTTCAACAAAAAAGGGCATGTGTATTTATTTCGTCCGAGCAATGGTTTGTCTGGAAAAAATTCGATAATGCAGGTATGTATTTTGCAGCAGGGGAAATCACTAAAAGGGGACATCTTATTCATATATGAAGCGTTGGCTCATTCTAAATTGGCCGAATTTTAATATATCGAATT
>JAGFPH010019158.1:0-13134 GCA_018207615.1 Philaenus spumarius
TGCGCGCATGCGCGTATGAATCAACCTTGTACTTGACATTGAACTACAAAACCAGTCTAGTTAGGAGTGCCGACGCATCAACTACACGCTAGCAGCAGGTCCACAGCGTCCGTCGGCTACAAACTTCTAGGCTCACTGTAACGTTTAATATTATGCCTTAAGCAAAGTAATTATATATTTATTAATCGGTATTCCCGTAACGTATAATTATAACAAATCGCGCACTCGTAAATAGTATTTAGCGGTAATAAGTTTAGTTCGGTTGCAAGCCTATCGTGTGAATATGGTGACTAGTGTTAGATTCAGTTAAGGTGTAATATTTAGATATATATATATAATTAATTTAGCGCTCGTTAAAAGCTGGCGGAATCGGATTTGGTGACTACGGCTAAAGGCAATCGGGTAAAATCAGGGTTGATAATAAATTAATTCCTCTGGGTTGTGGCTAACGTCCATTTTGCATCGACAGTTTCAGACCCGCCTTCCATATAGTTACGAAGTCGATGCAATATACGCTGATCCGGCTTTCCCGATTAACATCAAAGCGGAAACCGGTACAACAATGATGTATCAAACATCAATTTATCAATTTATCAATGACATTATCAAACAAAATCAATTTTTACAAAACAAGGTTACAAAGTGGCATACAGAACTGATAACAATCTTTGTTAACTCCAAGGGCCAACACCGTCAATAAATTTGATATGACTGGGGTATACAGGATTAATTGTAATGACTGCCCTAAAAATTAAATTGGACAGACGGGACGACCTTTCCGAACGATATTTAAGGAACACATACCTTCCAGTTCGAGACTAAACGCTGCAGAGGTTAAATCGAATTTCGCTGAACATGTGATTAATGAGGATCATTCTTATACCGATATAGTAACAAATATGGAAATATTGAATTGTTGCAGTAAGGGGCATAAACTGAACACTCTGGAAGGCCTACCATATTTACAATAGCTGCAAAAAGGATAAAGATAGATTATTAAATGATCAAACGCAATTTCAAGCAAACATAATATTAGATTTAATAGATAAGATGCCTCCCCCACGCTGCTACTGACTGAAAGTTTGAACATATCTTTTAGTTTGTGTTATGAGAGATTTGATGACAGTCACATAATGTGACATTAATAAACTTAACAAGTCTCTTACATGTTTTATCAAGTGTCGTTTTGTGTTTTATACGTATTATGTTTCATTTATTTATAGTTTAAACAGCAAATAATCTCTCTTATTAAGTGTAACAGTGCAAAATGTTTTTGTAATAGTTCTGATGATGCCTGAAGATGAAAAGGTGAAACAGCTGTAAACGAGATATAAAACTTATAAAAGGATTGCTAAGGCAAGTACTAAATAATAAAATAATTGTACATCCAATTTAATGCGTTCTAGTTAAAACATATCTGATTTACAAATACTTCACTAAACACAACGGATTCCACGTATAATGTTTTAACACAATTAATTAGGTATTTACAGTTTATATGTATTGCATTATACAGCACATTTGATGGTTTAGTAAAAGCATACGCCTGCCTTTGTCTGCAAATGAACAATAGTAACATGCATTAGAACTATTATGAACAGCAAACGCACTATACAGTATTGCAATGTAGCGTGCACTTTGTGAAAGCCTATGTAAAAGCCTATACAGAAGTTTATATCTGTTCTCACCTATTGTGGTAGTTTTTTAATTTCAGACCAAAGATTAATTGCAGACGGGTTTTGGAAAATCTATCGCAAACACTTCGACTGAACTTAAGTAGTACCCGCAAATAAAATTCAAATTACAATTCGGAAATTTTTGTTGGCTGAACAAATAAAATTATTGTTGCTAAACTTAAAATGCTTCCTAAAGGTAGGTAGTTTCAGACGTGTAAGTAAAAAAAGTGCTAAGGCAAAATTAATGTCCAGAAATGGCTTATGAAAAGGGTGGCTCCTGAAACCAAAAACAGACCTTGTTAACACAGCGATGAAAAAAGGCAATTCATAATTTTTTTTGTAATAATGACAATATTCTTTCAATAAAAACAAACCACGTTAAAATCGATCAGGTAGATCTCCAGAAATAAGTTAACCTAAAAAAAATTTTAATTTTTGCAATTCATATTTGTTGAACAATTATTATGATAATATATATATATATTTAAAATTTAAATTACTTATAGTGATTATAGTTTGATTATTGTAGCTCGTGCAACACTGAAGATGGCGACTTTGCCCTTGAAACGCGTTTGAGTTAATAAAAAAATTAGTTTTGAGATTCGGTGTTCAAGTTGTATTCTTACTGAGTGGCCTATATCTTCTCACAAGTAAAGTGTTATATACTAAAAAGTTACTAGACTATAATAATATTCCTTATAATTGCACACATTTATGGAGTTAAAAATCACCACATTCTAGATACAATTAGTTTTAAATAGTATTTCCTTTTTAAATGACGTTGATTTAATTTAATCCAGTTTATCGAATGTGATTTTTAAAACTGTAATAAAATTATGAAATCGTGCGATTGTTTTGCTCAACAATAATAATACCAACCGATATAGTTACAAAATGTTAGCTAATAGAGTTAAGGATAAAGACTATAATCAAAATATAGGTAAAGTATATTAATAAAGTCAAAAGAATTTTATATACTAAAATATAAAGAGTTCGTAACATACTACAAGTTGTATGGATAGTAAGCGAATAACTAACTTTACACTTAGGGGGCACTCCACCTAAAAATCGTCAAAAACACATACTTCTACAATTTTTTTTGCTTTGCAGTTTCTTATTCACTATGTTTTTCTGAAGAGATTGATATATAATAGGCAGGGACAATTATCTAACCCATTCAAATCTAACGATAACTAAAAGCTTGAGCACAATTTTAAATCACTAGTTCAAGGATAGAATATAGAAAGGAAATTCAAATGATAAAAACTTACCGTGAACAAAAACTGAAAGATAAAGAAGGAAAGACCTATGGAGCAGGAGAGTTTTAGTGTAAGTAATTCAAACATACTATGTATACTATGTTATATAAAGAAATAGGCCTACACTTGCAACAAGATTTGCTTAGCAACTGATGTGGTGTTTGTTTTCCTTTGAGGGCTGTTTTCCGAAATGTAATTTTCCGCGTTTTGAATCATTATGGCGGGCATATCTCAAGTTCTGTTAGAGATTTCTTCTTGATGTTTTATTTTATTTTGAAGGTAATATTTCATTATATGGCCTCTAGCATAGACTACTTGAAATGTTACCTGTAAATATTTTTTTTAAATTTATTATTATTTTTTTGTTTTTAAAAATATTTTAATAAACAAATTAAGTTATTTTTTCTAAAATGATTTTAAAAATTGAAATTCCATGCTAGAGGGCGTTACAGACAATGACCTCTACAAAGTAAAAAAAAAACTTTGAACCTATCTTTCATAGTTCTTGAGTTATGCTTGTCATAGTAAATGCTTGTTTTTTTTTTATGAAAAAGGGCCTCTCCCCCCCCCCTCCCAGAGGGTGAAGGGACTTGAAAATGTGACAAAATTTAATTCATACTTATACTTAATTCAGGAAATCTTTGTAAAGTGAATACAATTAATTTGTAAAAAATAAAGTAATGCTTTGAAATGTTGTTTTTTAAAGAAGCATCATATAATAACATTGTTAAACAGCGGAGGCTCGCGTATTTGTGTAACTGCAGCTCGCCCTATTTCCAATTGCTGCTATTGATTGCATTTAAATGAAAAAACAAAGGATATTAAATATTAGTAAATTCTACAAAAAAAAATCAATTTGGGATAATTATATTAGTGATACCTGTTTGAATTATGATACAGTAAGCCTATTCCTTGTTTACGTTTGCTAACTAACCTAAAAAAACATGTGATTCAGATCATGTGAGAGAAAGACTTAGGCAAATTGGAATTTGAATTTATGTTATTTTAACTTATTATTTATGTCCCAACGTTTTATACGTACCAGTGTGTGTAGTGTAAAATATTAATGTATATTTTACGTCTTGACAAGTTAAACATTTTACGCTTGGACTGTGAATAACTGATGATGGTTAGGCATAGTCTCACCGAAACCGGTAATAGAAGTACTATCGAAGATTTTGGATGGTGAAAAAATAAGATAATTAATTTACATTATTTACATAACTTTATCTAAAAAATACATTTGGTTGAGAATAATAGTTAACTGAATGAAGTTGGTTGCTATGGTATATAATATAAACGCACTAAACGAACGTGTGTTGGTTCAGAATGGGCCACTCCTAGAACAGTGTTGTTAGGTTAAGGAGGAAACCGTCGTATATTTACCGGTAAAAAATCATTTTTTTTTAAATCCTTTCTCAGTGGACATCTACGTAGTAGTATGAAGGTAACCTGAAAGTTTAAGGCTCTGGCTTTCATAGTTAGGCTGTACGTTGGTTATGAATCAGTCAGTCAGTCATGACTTCTTATTTTATGTATATACAGATTTCTAAATGCTGTTAAACTCAGGAATACAAATTTTATCGAACATTTTCGATAAAACACCCTCTAAACAATCTGAAAACAGGGCAATACATTTTTGGAAAATTTAAAAACATTTGAGTTTTGTTTAGAAGATTTAAATATCAAGAGTAGAGATAATTATATAAATTATATCTGCTACGATAAATATGATCAGCATCTTTGTCTTTATCTTAAATAAATATGACGACGCCATCTTGTTTTTGATGACGTAATATGCACCGACTTCCGACTCATGGGTTTTTACACCGAGTTGTGACGACGCCATCTTGTTTTTTGTGACGTAATATGCACCTACTTCCGACTCCATCTGTCGCAACTCGGTGCAAAAAACGTAGTCCCATTAGAGCCCATGTTTGGGCTATCCTCCCGGGATGTCTACTATCTAGACCTAGAATATCACAGTGTGTTTGATAATAAGTACGAAAGTTGGAAAAATTTAAGTTACTAAAACTAAATATAATTTAACTCTTAAAGGAATAAAATTAAATAGGACATACTATCTGAGCCAATAACTAAAATAATAACAGTTCAATATAGATTAAAACATTAAATAAATTTAACCTATTGTGAGCATTTAGCTAAATATCACAATATCGTTTGTATTTAATTAAAACATTTCCACTAAAAACAATAGTAAAAGCATTGTACAACTTTGTATTAGTAGAGTAAAGGTGCAAGACGGCGCGGCGGCTAGTGGAAACCTCTTCCCGCTGATTGAAACAACTATTACGTGTCACTAAAAAGTTTCAAGTTAGAAAACTTTATGAACTAAATAATGCATGCTAAACAATTCTGTTGTCTATATTTAATTTCCTAACAAAGTTAAATAAGACTGAAGTAATGAATAAACATCTATAGTAACATAAATGGATTTTACAAACGTAATAACGTCATGTTTGGTATCATTTTTCTTATTTTTTCCCGAACTTTATAAATATCCTTACAAAAATTTGAAATTGTGAGTCACAAAAAAGTATAATAGTGCAGTGGTTAACCTAGTAGGTGACTAATTATTGAAACAGATGTGTGAGAAAGGCAGTGAGAGGGGACGAGAAGGGTCTGTAGCAGGTAGCTAAGGGAACAGACGCCAAGTTAGTGTATACAGACTATAAATAGTTGCCCATTGTGTTACATACATGAATTAAGGATGTGCAATAATACCCCTCGAGTAAAAGCGTCGAATCTAATGAAGCAGAGCCAACCTTGAGGAGACTGGCCTACGATATTGCATTGGTAAATGATGGCTCGAGCGCCAATAGAATATCGCCTGTATACAGTTTTGTTTTTACTAATTCCGTTGTTATTAGCGAATTTCCATAGGAAAAATGAGCTACTGCAGTGGCCCTTATGGTAAGACCCAAGTAGCAATGAGTAGCAAATGAGCACCGATCATGGTCCCCAGAACACGTTTGGGGTGTCATTAAAAATCATATATATTATGTATACTGTATATATATTACAACGGACAAAACTCGTTGTAGGTCTTGAGTTTAAATTTGCAATTTATTTTGTAAGTTTGAATAATATGGACTTGCCGCTAGTTGAAGCCGAATGCGGGTCACGAGATCAGAATGTACACGCGGGCGGTCTGTTATCTGGTAGAATTAAACTTTTGGACCCTGCCTGTCTGAAAAGGAATGGGAACTTATAAAAATTACTTAAAAGATTCCTACGGGAAGCCAAAATCCAAGATTTGAATAAAAAATAGAAATCTTCGGGAAATGCATTACGCTAACCGCCGGTGTATTTACTGCAAGATTAGATATTAAAAAATCACAAAGTTACGTAAGATACGAGCTTTCAAAGAATGAGAAAATTTTAAAATTCCTCTAATTTAAAAAAGAAAAGGTTTTTTAGGCTTTTCTTAAAAAGACCTAAAATAAAGGTGAAATAAGTTTTAGCGAAATTTTGTCATATAAAAACGTTAATGGTAATTCATAAAGTTTAAAGGATAAAAAAGTAGGTTAAAAATAAAGTTTTTTATATTCTAACTAAAACAAGTTTTAGTATTGATAAATGTAACTTATAATGTAAAAGAAAAACTAGAAAATTTATGAAAGGAAAAAGGAGATAGAATTTGCACCTTTACAGTTAATCGAAAATTTAAACTCAAACTTTTAACAATCCAAAATAGTAAATGGTATGTAAATGAAGTAGTTATGTAAAAATAATCCAGTATTTGAAATATGTTTCGGGAGTAAAGTAAAACCCCAGTTTGTGAAAAATCGTTAAATTCCCTAACCTCACAGCAAGACGACCAAAAGCAGAAATGAGATGAAAATCCGGCTAGTGAATGAAAACCAAGGGACAAGAAAAGTAGAAAAATAAAAACTGAAAGAAGTGGAAATTTAAGACTTTTCCGTGAAAAATCGCCGCGGAAAAACGCGCGCATGTCGTGTACGCGAACCAAGAGTCGTACGAACATCACTCGAGTTCGTGTGGAAAGGTAACAACGAGCTGAGGAAAATGATGTCAGTTTCAGGAAAATCGGAAAAACCCTGGAGGAGTTACATAGAAAAAGAGTTTCCATAGCATAAAACTGCGGGAAGCGAGATAAGAACGCAAAACAGTAGAGGGGCGGTCCGAAGACGAGACGGATGGAAGGAGAACAGGGTTACCAGCTTACGAAAATGGGCGTACTCAAAGAAACAATAGAAACTTAATTAAAACAAAGGCTAAATCAAGTTACAAAATTAGGAAGAAATTAAAATAAAATTCAGGATGAAAAGTTACGTAAATTAGAAGTTTGAAATTGGCGAAAAAATGGATTTTAAAGCATTATGGAAATACAGTGGTAGAAAGCTTAAGTTGGCAATGAAATAGTGCCGAAAAACCTTATATAAACGTTTGCTCGGGGAGACTCGAGATGCCTTATTACTTTTACGATGTAAATGATACATCAAGGCTATTGCTTAATATTTTTACGAGGTAGATTGACGCATCGATGAAGATACTTGTTTTTTATGAAATACTTTAGCGTGCTAGAAATTAGACTTTAAAAATTTTATAACAAGTAAGGAGATACGTCATTGCGGTTTCCATCTGGGATGCAGCAATAGACACCACCTCAACTCTACAAGAACTTCAGTGGCAACTTAGTCTATACAAAGTTGGCCTAACTTGGGATTTTCTGGAGGAAAAACATAGCCTACAGGACAGCTGATACATTGAGTGATTCGTATAGCTTCCAGACAGGACTCCAGGCCACCACCAGGCGACCACTAGGACATGCAACTGTAGCTACGAGGGAATAGACGAACCGGGATTGCAGACACGGCATCACCACATCCATCTTTAAAAAGCCATCCATCATACATCCAGACAACCCTACAGGACTCCACCTTCACCCACAAGACAACTCTATCAGCACGCAGAACATCTGTAGCTTGTCATCACTATACAGCGTTCGCGGATTTCACCACAAACGTCGCGACGCCTGGACAACTGTGAAAAGTTCGGTAGAAGCGTAAAATACGTTAGTCCCCATTAAATTGCCTGAAGTAAATTCAAATAAATTTATTTTAAATACTGGGTTACTTAGGATGTTAGATTAAGAAATATTTGTAATTAATTAAAAAAGTAAATTCATTAAATCGTAAATTCAAATTCAAATATTCATTAAAGTATAAATTAGATTCAACTGAGTAGTAAAATAATAAAATAAACTATAATAAATTAAGAGGTTAGTTCTGCCTTATAGTTTAAAAAATTATTATTTTATTTGAGAAGAAAGTTATTATTTGGTTTGTTTGAAAAATATTAAATACAAGAATTTTGTTTTATGTTTAAAATTAGAAAAAAGAAATTATTAAAATTTTATTTTGTTTTATAAAAGGTAATTATTTACAAAAACACCTAATATTCAAATATCCCAATAGTTTATGAATTTTAGATTAAGAATTGATAATGTGGAATTTCATAAAATAATTGCAAGCACAAATAAGCAGTTTACAAGGTTAGTTCCAGTGTACTCACTCTTCAGAGGTTTACAAAAAGTAAAATTATTAACTTGTGTTCTAACTGAGCTAAAATCAAAAATAGATTACTGGAAGTATAAAGTAAAGTTTTTTGTCAGAATAGTCAGCGAACTGAATATTCGACACATAGTTATTTCACCTAGGCCAAACAAAGTGAGATTGCCTATAAGACTTCCAGTTGGTGGAAATAACTTATTCTACAACTTAACCATCACTGAAAAGGTTATTCGTTGTAAAATTGGCGTCCCGAAACGTGGGACCCGAAATATTCTAAAACGAAGTGAGTTTCGTTGTAGAATTGGCGCTGCCAACGTGGGGCTCGACGCGTTGCAGTTGTGGCCAAAACAAATTATTCTACAACTTAATTCTCGAACCAGAGATCCGTTGGAGAATTGGCGCCCTTCGGTGTTGGCCGATTTCACTTGTGGTTAAAAAGTTAACCAAAAGTAAAAATCAGTCAAAGAACTAACGTAAAATTATTTGTGCTTAAAACTGTATATGTTAGCTTTAGAATTGTGTTTAATATTAAGCCATACTACTGCTATTTCCCGTGTCTGAAATATATCCCGGTTTCGTGTCGTATTAAGGTTCAGAGGGGGAGTGAAAATTAAACAAATAATAATAATAAACCAGTATATTAAATTTGTCGCGGTAAAATCGGAAGCTTGGGGGGCGTAGGCCTAAAAAATAGGTGTAAAATTAATTATTAATAATTGGGAGTTTTCCGACGCGACAGATAAAAACAAAATTAAACAATTAAAAACAATTAAATATAATTAACACAAATTTAAACAAGCAATAAGTTAAAATGGCGGATAAGGCGATGAGAGAGTTCTTCGAACAATATAAAAAGGATAAGGAAGAAAGGGCGAAGAAAGATAAAGAAGAACTGAAGGCCAGGCGAAAGGAAAAACTAGAAGAACTGGAGGCCAGGGCGAAGAAGGAAAAGGAAATGGAGGAGGCCAGGGCGAAGAAGGAAAAGAAAATAGAGGAAGCCAGGCGGAAGGAAAAACTAGAAGAACTGGAGGCCAGGGCGAAACGGGAGGAGGCCAGGCAGAAGAGGGAACAGGAAGAACGGGAAAGGAAAGAGGAAAGAAGACGGCTCAAGGATGAAAAAATCAGGGAAGAAAAAGCGGCAGAAAGGCTACAGCGAGAGAAGGAACAAAAAGAGTTATACAAAGTTATTTCTGGAAAGCTGGGAGACCTGGAAAGAAACCTGGAGGAAGAAAGCGTGAGGTGTAAGGAACAACACACCAAGGGAGAAGAGAAGATTAGGGAAATTGAAAGCACTATCCATTTTCTGGAGGAAACCACAACCACTATGAAAAATAACGTAGACAAAGGGTTCCGAACAATGGACAGTCGGGTGCAGAGCGTTGAAAAGAAGATAGGAAACGTGATATCCCAGGGAAGTGGGAGTAGGAGTGTAGGAATTGTAATGCCGTGGTTTGACAGCGAAATAAATAAAATTGAATTTTGGGGAAATAGTAAAGAGAGGCCGAAACAATTTTTAAGAGAAATAGAAGGGTTAATGGACGAGTTGAATCCTTATTTAGAAGATAGGGAAAAAATAAAATTCATAAGACGCCATCTAAAGGGATACGCACTCGAATGGTTTAATATAACAGACCGCGAAGAGATGAAGTATGCCGAGTTTAGGGAGGCATTTTTGAGTAATTACTGGTCGCTCCAAAAACAAAAAGCGGTCAGGAATTATATAGAAAATAATAGGTATGTAGAAAGGGGAAACGCTAGCAGAACCGAATATTTCTGTATGGTAGTAAACAAAGCGCGAGATTTAGAACCCCCCTACCTGAAAGTTTCCTTGTATTCACGGTGATGCAACATTTCAGCGAGCAAATAAGATTAGCCAGCATAGGTAAGCCTAGCGAAACCATTCAAGACGCGATAGAGTTCTTAAATAATGTAGACATGATAGAGGAAAATCGGCGAAGTAGACCCCAGGACGCTCAGGAAACGCAAAATAGGCATAATTTCACGCCTCGGAATAACCCACCAGTCCACAGATCCTATGCTCAAAACCCAAGTAACTCTAAACACCCAAACTCAAATAAACCACGTCCTTCCAACGCAAATCCTAACCAGCAGCCGAAAAACTAAGAAATGTGGTTCTGACAAAGGATAGATTTTTTCGGAATGACAGGGCCGATGAAAAAACAAAAAAACAAAAGAATAATATTAAAAAAATAAATACGCGTGTAAACACCGAAAATTTAGGAAATAAAAAAGTTACTCCTTGTGGTAGAATCGAACCTGAAGTAGGCGAAAAAATCGTCGAAAAGGAGCGCGAACGTCAGCCTAAACAGTTAGGTAGTTTAAATGTAAATATTAGGGAAGACTTGCTAGATAATAGGGATGAACCAGTTATACAGGAAAACCCGTTAGAAGAAATACCCGCGATTCCAGTAGAACTTGGAACGAATGCTAGTTACATGGAAATTGACACCGGAGCCGAAGTAAGCGTTATCCAGCAAGATTACCTCGAGCAATTGAAGGCGGAAGATGTCAAAATCTTAGAATTACCGGTAGCGTGTTTGGAAATAATTGGTGCATTAAAAGGGAAGGTGCAAAAAATCAGCAAGCAAGTCCTAATCGAAGTTAAACTGGTTGACAAAAGCGTAGATTTACAATTTTTGGTAGTAAAAGGTCTAAAATCTAGGATAATTATGGGATGTGACCTTGCAACGATCAACGTTGCAAAAATAAAAATAAATTGCTTCTTTTGTTTTTTAGCCCAACGTTGGGAAAGCCATTTTGTAACTTAAGCGTTACAAAAAATATAAAAAATAAAAGTAATAATGTGTTAGAAAAAAAATGGGGTTCGGTAAAAAGTTCTGAAATAAAAAAAATATATTTTAAATAAAAATAAAAATGCTATATGTGGATTATCTAATAATTATCAATATCTCTCCATCACCTCCTTCTCTTATTTACCTTAAAAAACAAAAGTCGTCGCTCATGTAATACCCAAAATCACTTATGTACCTCCTAGGCCTATTGCCTTACTTCAATAATAATAATAAATCATCACCCACCTAAACTCTCCATAACACCTTTCTCCCAACTTCAACGTAGAACAATATCATATATTTCACCTTACTTCAACTCACCTTACTATTAAAACCTTAAAAATCACCTTCACTTAACTCCCATAATCTTAACAAAAAAAAATAATAATCATAATATTCGTGATAATCCACATATAACCTCACTTATGCTCTGTTTGCATATATTTACTTGTAATTATTAATCACTGAGAAATATTTGTTAATTAATTTTATTTTCTTAGGGGTGGATACCTGGCTATTAAAGTACTGGCTAAATGGACACTCGTGGCTATATAAAGAAATTCAAGGCATTGCAGCAAGACAACTATTATTTACTCAAACATGATTAAAAATGAATATTTACAACAATTAAAAAACATTGACATAATGATATAAATATATAGACAAATCAAAGAAAACTATTTACAGTTATACAAAGTTTCGTCGTCCATATTTTAAGTTATGACGCAATAGAAATCAAATGAAGTTAGTTTTTTAATACAATGAAAAATTTTATATTTGCAGACTAAAAATATGTCCTATGGCCATTATTACTTACAGTTTCACTTGTTACATTCGTCGCACTGTTCTTTACCTAGGATTTTTGTCGTAAATACAATTCACTTCTGAAGCCTACCCCACGCTAGTCCCGCCAAGGCACATCGAAAAGTTATCAGTCGAGAAACAGCCAATTTACATGATCAGTTCAAATTCCTTCAATCACTCCAACTCTAAAGTACATCTACTTCACATTGAGACCAAAATTGTCACTAATTTACAACGAAAACTACATTTTTCTTGTAATAATATTCGCCGGCTTTATGCAACACACATGAACTATATCGCCATCTTTGTAGAAGTCCTCCTGTTTCTAGAACGTACTGTCTCGTTTTACCGCTACTGGAACGTTCTGTCTCGTTCCGTATCTTTTGATATCTATGTTCCTTCACGTACACAGGTTGATTCCTTCTCTCTCTTCTAATTGCTTCCATGATCATTGCATGTGTTATCATACTAAAATCTCGATACATATTGAATTGTGTTATGTCCCATTGCTATTTCTCATTTATTAAACTGTTCATAATTTCGACTGCCGCTTTATATTGTTCACTTATAACGCACCACTCATTGAAACAAAGTTTCTATATAATTTTCACATTTCACATACGTTCATATATTAATATGTTTTTTAAGTCTGCTTTTATTTTACCTACTTTTACTGTCTGCTTTTATATTTTATTATTTGTTTATATAAAAAAATGATTCTACTGTAATTATTTTGCGTCATCAAGAAATGTAATTATATGAAAATTATAAATGATTAATATTATTTAAGTATTGCGTCATTTATTCATTTAGACCAAACCTCTGTTTTTAGACATTATAGGAAACAGCTGACTTATTTCTTAGTTTATTATTTTCTCTGTGACATGGCTGTTGATGTTACAACCTTTTATATAGTTTACAGGCAAAAATAAACATGCAAGAAAAATTTGCAATGTTCAAAATAGGTCAGGAGAATATTAAAATCCCATTTATTGATAAAAAAGTTGCAATAACACGGTTAAAA